>CAOGCB010943357.1:0-11533 GCA_948266635.1 Cnidoscolus chayamansa | reverse complement strand
TATCCCAAACGATTGTAATAATTAGTTATTTTGTAACTATCACTAGTGGATAAAGAGGCAGTAATGTAATAACTTTATGTTTCCGCTGTGTGTTTGTAATTATGAAAACTATGATTTTGGTTTTATGATAATTGTAAAAAGATTTGTGAAAAGACTTTTATTTAAATGATATGTTTTTTATTTTGATGATATCATTAGTGGAAAAAGAAATGCGAAAAATTTTCACAGGATTTTACAGGGCGACGATCCTAACTATCCCTTACAGGGTGATTAGTGATTTTCTGTAGAGAAAGTGGGGAATCATTGGTCATTCTGTGGGAGACATGTCATGGAAGTAGTGGCATGTTACACTCTCTATGGTTTATTATATGTAAAATATCTAAGAAAATACCTTCATCAATTCTAGAGTCAAAATTTCCTAAATTATCTTTGTTGTTTAAAATGAAATGTTTACAATCAAATACTCTAAAATAGTTTACTCTATGCTTTCTATCATTCCATAGCTCATAAGGGGTTTTCTTTAAAATATGTCTAATTAAAACCCGATTAAAGATGTAGGAAGCTGCATTAGGGCATCTCCAACCCAAAACACCAAATTTTACACCAAAATCACCTATTTGGGTCATCTACAGTAAAAAATACTTCAATCATGAACACCAAAATCAACACCAAATAAGAATATTTCTAAAAAATTCTCCTACCATCTTATTTTTAATTTATTATTATAAATTTAACACAAATACTTTAATTATTTTTGAATAATTTAATAATTAATTAATTAATCCTAAGTTGAAACAAAAACTAATGGAGCGCTATCATAACTCAACACTGGGAGGATACTCGAGTGTATATATAATAAGTAAAAACTTGTCTTCCTAATAATATATATTAGAAGATTTATGAAAGGATGTGAAGAGATACATTAAAAATTGCTCTACCTGCTAGCAAGATAAATTTGAAAATATGGTTATTTCAAGATAATTACAACCACTGCCAACTCCATAGGATCTCTTTACTAACATCACCACAAAATTCATATAAGCTTTCCCAAGAAGTCATGGTAGGACAATTATTATGGTGGTAGTGGATAGACACACGAAGTATGCTCATTTAATTATATTTTGGATAAATTACTCTTTAGCCCTTAAGTTTTGGTATAATTAACAAGCATGTCTTTGTATTTTCAAAATCAAATGTTTTAGTCTTTAAGTTTTGAATTCATCCAACTCAAAGTCCTTTTGTCCATTACTCCATCAATTTTGTTAATAAAATGCAAAATGACAAAAATGCCCACCCTTTTTTTCCATTTTCATATTTTCTTCTTCCTCCTTTTGATGTGCTAAAAAACTAGCTCGAGCCTCTTGTTTTGTCCACAATGATCTATTGGTTTGAGCACGACTTTTATAACCACTATCACGATGAATTTGCCCCTGCTCCTTTCCAATTCTACAGTCTTGAAATCAAGAATGGCAGGACAGTAATGAATTGATTTACATCGGAAGCACCATATAACATAAATAGTTTGGATCTTATATTGATTTGCCTGTAATATTTCAATTAGTCAAGGATTTAAGAGCATAAAGAGCTATGGGCATCTGTATAGTAGCTTAACTATTTTAAGACAAAAAAAAATCCTATACTTAATTGCTTAACATTAATATGAACTTACATCTCGGAAGGAGAATTCATCAACTTTGAGCATATATATCACATGCCCCATCTTTGGCCTCTTTTGTGCATTTAGATCCACACAGTGTAAAGCTGCTAAAAGGGCATGCTTCAATGCCCTTGAAGAAGGCTTCTTTAGCAACCTAGGATCTAAAACTTCAATTTGTAACCATTTCCTTAAGCCAGTCAACTAGGTTTAACTGAAAGTTGGATTCACCAATAAAAATCAATTAGAATAACCTTAAGAAGATTATGTTGAACTGGATGAGATCCATGATCAGGTTAATTTGGATAAAAACCTCTCCAAGCGGGTGACTGTAATCAACTAGGTCTCTTCTATAAATGATTTTCATAAGAAGTATCCCAAAGTTGTATATATCGCTTCTTTCATTCATCATGCCAATACTTGCATATTCTAGAGCCACATATCTAGGGAACATAAGGGGGAAAGTTATTTTATTTTGCTGGACCAAGCTGACTCGCACTTACCATGCAAAATAGAAAGCTAATCGGAGATTGGAGCTACTTCTTTAGCACATAAGGAGGAGGAAGAAAATGGAAAAAGGTATGTGTTTTTGTCATTTGGCATTCTATTAATGGAAAATTGATGGAGTAATGGACATAAGGACTTTGAGTTGGATGAATTTAACACTCAATGATTAAAACATTTGATTATTAAAATACGAGGATATATTTGTTAATTATGCCAAAACTTAGGGACTAAAGAGTAATTTACCATAGATTAATTCTTCCCTACATAGCTAAGATAGTGACACAAGCATTCTTAGATGATATATATAAACTACATGGTATGCCAAACATTATAAACTACATGGTATGCTAAACACTATGGCCTCAAACAGGGACCCTATATACACAAGCCAATTCTGGCAAGAGTTTTTTTAATTTGCTAGGTGCATCTTTACATCTCTATACTCCTTACCATCCATAAACGGATGGACGATTTGAAGTAGTCAATAGGTATTTAGAAATTTACCTTCACCATATGATTGGTCAACTTATTCACATGTGATCTAATGGTTTTCCTTGGTAGAGTTTTGATATAATAACTTTTCAAGTCTTGTGGATTTCCTCCTCCCACTCACTGGCCTTATTTTCCTATTAATATACTATACCATATATATATATATAAGAAAACCCATTTCATCCTTTTTTATCAAAACAGAATGTGAGTTTAATAATTGTACTTTTAAATCAAGTGGGTTACCTATATTTTTTTAGTTGAATTAAAAATTGTTCGAATTGTATAATTGTCATCTACTAACATTGGTAAATGACCTAAAGCAATTTGATTATAAGTAGAAAGCTCATATTCTTCAATCATTGATAAATGATTTGTCGGACAATACTCAACATAGTTGCCATACAATAAACAAATTTTGAAATCAATATTGTAACAAAGCAATATATATATATATATATATATATATATATTAGCCAGCGTTATACTCAAACAATAGTTAAATAAAGTAGCTCATAGAATGCAAGTACAAGTAGACGGACATATGAGCAATAGAGAATTTCAAATTGGGATGTTATATCTTAAGTTTTAAGCTCACATGAAAACATCTCTATACCTAGATCTTAAAATAAATTACATTAGAGGTAGTACGATCCTTTCAAGATTGTGGATAAATTAGGTCAGTTGCTTACAACAACTACTTGCAGAAGCTCAAATACACGATCTCTTCCATATGTCTCTGCCCAAGCCGACTTATTATACTACTAAAGAAATCCTTATTCCTCATGTTCCATCTGTGATTAATGAGCCCTATCCATAAGCTATGCTAAACAAGTTGTCAAAAGGAAGAACCAACCTATTACCTAATGGTTGAGATATTAGGTTGGTTCTAACCTTGAGAAAGCTACCTGGGAATTGGCTAAAGCTATTCAACTAAGGTTCCCTTCTTTTAGTCCTTGAGAACAAGAAATGTCTTGAGGAAAAAGTGTTGATATGATCCATTTTCTCATTAAGTTTAAGTTGCTTGTCATGTTAACAAGAGAGGACAAATGTTAGCTGGGGGAGATCAAAACACTTGCTTAAGAGGAATTAGTTGTACTAAAACCTATGGAAATAGATTAAGGTTAAGGAGAGAAAAAAAAAAAAAAAGGAGTTGCGAATGTGAGTTGTATTTAGCTCATCCTTTTGCATGTAATTTATACAACATAAATTATTTGCCAATGCTGATGAAATTCTCTCTCTTCTTTGTATTTCCATCAATGGTATTGAGGGTCACCATTTGTCAGTCTCTAAAATAATTGCCTAAATACTGTGTTAAATAGAGTCCTTAAATTACAAAACAAGAGACATGGGACGGTGGAGAGAAATCAAATGCTGTAGAGCTAGCAATTTATTTTATAGATTAGAAATGTGTTGTATCAATATACATTTATAATATTAAAATAGTTAATCTAAATATGACTCATTTAATTAATTGTGTCAAAATTATGAACATACTTAATAAATATATAGCACAACATGATTTGAATAACCGTTTAAATAATTAAATAATTATTATAACATGTGATATAATACATTTAACCCATTTAAATAAATGAGTGATTATAGTATCATTAATATAACAACATTAATATAACATCCAAATCCAAATATTAAAATACCAATTAAATTTTGATGTATTTATAGGGAAGATGGGTATATATATATATATATTGCTAATGTTTATTTATATAACTTGAGAATTTTAATAAAATATTAATTTTAAATTTGTAAAAGTTTTTATAAATTTATTTATTTATTTATTTTAATGAGTAGAAAATTATAGTATTTTTAAAATAGGACTAATTTAAAACTAATGAGTCGTTAATTTATTTAAGTAAATGGACTATTGTGGATCTAATATATTTTTAACATGTTATAAATGAATAGACATATGAATCATTCTATTATAAATTTAAATATGTTGAACTACGTGTTAAATTGTATTGTATAAACGAGTTCTATAAAAATTGTTAGCCCTACCAAATGGATAGATAAAGAAAAGCAAAGGAAATTTATAGTATTTTAGGAATTTAAACTATACGTCTTTCATGGTTTGGGCTTGACCTAATAGAAAATAGCTTAAATTTCGATAAAATATAGAATAGACATATTTTAATTAGGGCTATTGGCAAAAAAAAATCCAAACCTTTTAGAAAATACTTAATTATATCCAATTCTTTTTTTCTTAAACAATTAAACCAAACATTTCACTTTCATCATGATTAAGGCTTTAAATTGATTTTAAATTATTTTTAATAATTATGATGTTCAGGTTTGGTTTGGTATGTAGGTTCATAGGACATCGTGTTGAGGCTGAGACTAAAGAATTCTAACGCATCCCTCTGTCTTTTATTTTTCACAAAGTTTTCTAATATGCTTTCTTTTTTCCTTTTCAATATATCATTTTGAACAGTAGCAAGAAGATCTCCCTTTTATTATGAGAATCAAATATCAACACCTTATTGCAGTTTTTGAATCTCTCTCGTTCCTCTTGTTTTTTGCTTCTTCATGTATCCATTTTCATGAGTGCACATGGGTTGCTTCTTGAGAATGGTGGCAATGCTGATTTGAATGGAAGAAGCAAGAGCAACAAAAATAATCCATTATCGATTAGCCACAGTAGCAAGAAGAAGAACACATAATAGAAATCAAACGAAAATGAAAGATGGTGAGGAAGAGGATGGCGTGTGTGAGATGGAGGCATTTTAACTCTGTACAATGTATTAAAATTATTTTTAAATTATTTTTAATAACTATGATGTGCAGGTTTGGTTTAATTGTCCAATAGAAAAAAAAAAGATATAATTGAATATTTTTGAAAAGGTTTGAATTTTATTTAACAAATAAACCTTTTTAATATTGATGACGTGGAGATTTCATGATTTTAATAAAGAATTTAAAATCCACAAAGATGCCAAATAGATTTTAGTCAAAATCAATTTGAAGCCTTGGATGTAATCGCGACGAAAGTGAAATGTTTAGTTTAATTATTTAAGAAAAAAAATTAGATATAATCGAGTATTTTACAAAATGTTTGGATTTTTTTAACCAATACCCTTTTTAATTATACCATAGTTTTTAGATTAAAAAAGAATTAATTTATTTTATTTTGAAATTATTTACTCTAAAAAGAAGACAACATCAATGAGACCTTTAAATGTAACCTCTATAACCTCTTTTGAATGAAAATTAAATTGACCTAAAAATCACAATTCATCTTTCCTCTAATAACCGTCAGATTAACTGTCAACATCTACAGATTCAATTCAAGAAAAGCCTCTAGTTAACGTTGCGATTCCATAGCCTCATATTCGGATCCAAAGCTAAGCCCGAACCAAAAGTTTAAAAAGAAATAGAGTCTGCTCCATTGTTTTGTTGCACAAAAAACCTTTGCATCTTTAGTCCCCTGTAGGTTCTCTCTTTCTCTTCTCTTTCTGGGATTTTCCATTGAGAAGAAAGACAACCCAGAAAGGCAACAAGTATGCTCTTTGAATCTCTAGATTTTGTGTATATGGGCTTGTGCCTGTTTCATCAGTTACTTTGTGCAAGATAATTTCTTGGTAGATGTTTGAAGGAATCGGAAAAGAAGGGACTTTCATTATGGGTTTTGAATTTTGATATCTTTGTTTCCAGTATAGTGTTTGATTATAAGTTATTTAATCTTTCTGCAAAGAAAAGGAAGGTTATGCATTAATGGAGAATTGTGCAAGAATTAGATTACAAGGTATATTGACTTTAAGAAAAGCTGAAGAAGCAGGTATGCATCTGTTACGAACTAAATTTTGGAAGAATAGAAAGATAAGAATCGCAAAAAAAAAACTCAAGGAAAATCTCCTTCATTCATTCATCAAAAGAACTGTTGATTACAGGAAAGAATGCGCCCCTTATGGGCGAGAGAGCATTCTGGAATGTTGAGAGAAATCAGGGATCCTAGCATGTGCTCCACGCTGAGCTGGTAGACTGTTACAGTAGCCGTTGTAATAGTTGCGCGTAGGGGAAGAAGGAGAAGACCCCAAACGCACCGTTTTCTTTTAACCCAAAATGCACCGTTCTTCAATTGATACGGTGCGTTTTATACTAAGGACAATGCACCGTATCAATTTCCCCTCCTCAAATTCTCCTTGTCCTCAAGGAGAAAATTCTGGAAACCTTGTCTGAATCTCTGTCGCATCTTCCCAAGTCGCCGCTTCTGGATCTGAGTTGGTCCAATGTACCAACCATTTTGTGACAGCCCTGTCTGCTTCCTTCTCCATTCTTCTCTTCAGTACAGCTTCCGGGTAGGGTTCATCTCTTTCTTCTGAGTTAGGAAGTTCCTTTGAAACAGGAATTTCTTTGATTGCGGTCTTCAACAGAGATACGTGGAAGACATTATGGATCTTGGCTTCTGGTGGTAGCTCCAACTTGTAAGCAGCTCTTCCGATCTTCTGGATGACAGGAAAAGGGCCATAGTACCTCGGACTTAGCTTGTGATGGCCTGTATGCAGTGACTATTGTACGTAGGGTTGCAATTTCAGGTACACAAGATCCCCAACTTCAAATTCCCTTTCACTTCTTCTTCTATCTGGAAAATGTTTCATTCGTACAGTAGCCTTCCTCAATTGATCCCTAATTACTTTGATTGCTTGTTCTCTGTCTCGCATATATATATCTATGGATTCTATGGAAGAGTCTTTTGGAAGATAGGGTATGTGCACAGGTGGGCTCACCCCATACAGAGCTTCAAAGGGGGTCATTTCAATTGCCGAGTGAAATGAGGAATTGTACCAGTATTCTGCCAAGGGTAGCCATCTGCACCACTTGTGAGGCATAGCTCCGCACATACATCTCAGGTATGTCTCCAAACACCTGTTCACAATTTCGCTTTGGCCATCTGTTTGTGGGTGATAAGCTGTTGATAAATTCAACCTTACACCTTGTAGTTTAAAGAATTCATGCCAAAACTGACTAGTGAAAACAGCATCTCTGTCACTCACTATGGTCTCTGGTAGCCCATGTAGCTTATAGATATGATCTAGGAACACCTGTGCAACACTTTTAGCTGTGTAAGGGTGAGAGAGACTTACAAAGTGAGCATAATTGGTGAGTTTGTCTACCACCACTAGGATTATTGTCTTTCCATGAGACCTTGGTAATGCTTCAATGAAATCCATTGTGATGTCAGCAAAAATTCCCTAAGGAATAGGTAGTGGCTGTAGTTTCCCTGGTAGAGCTACAGTCTCGTACTTGTTCAACTGGCACACTGAACAATTCCTCACATACTGTCTGATATCCTTCCAGAGGCCCTTCCAATACACCACTCCTGCTAATCTCTTGCCCGTTACAGTTACTCCAGAATGACCACCTAGAGCAGAATCATGATAGATTTGCATCAGCCTTTCCCTGAGAGGTTTAGAATCTCCTACCACAAGTCTTCCCTACCTTCTGAGTTGCTCTTCCTTCCATGTGTATTTAGAGTGGGATTGCGAATTTGCTTGTAATTCATTAATAATCTTGACCAGTTTGTCATCTTCCCTCCAAGTTTGCTTGATGGCTGCAAACAGCTGGTCAGGAATTAAATGAACTATGAGAGAAAAAACAGTAGAATGTAACCTAGAGAGGGCATCTGCTGCTGTGTTCTCAAGGCCCTTCTTATACTGTATCTCAAAGTCAAACGATTGTAGTTTGGCAAGCCATGCCTGCTATGTAGATGTGGTGATTCGTTGCTCTGTGAGGAATTTGAGACTCTTGTGATCTGTCTTAATGATGAAATGTCTAGGAGCTAAGTAGTGCTCCCATTTCTTTACAGCAAATAGGATAGCCAACAGTTCCTTGTCATAGATGGGAATAAGTCCATTTTTAGGTGAGAGAGCCTTACTCACATAGGCTATAGGATGTCCATCTTGCATCAAGACTGCACCAATTCCTTCAGAACAGGCATCTGTCTCTATGATGAATGTCTTTGAGAAATCTGGTAGCTTAAGAACAGGAGCTTGAGTCATCATTAGTTTCAGCCTCTCAAAGGCTAATTGTGCTTCTGCATTCCATTCAAAACACCCTTTCTTTAGCAAGGAAGTTAGGGGTTTAGCTATCATGCCATAATTATTGACAAACCTTCTATAGTAGCCTGTAAGTCCCAAGAAGCCCCTCAACTGCCTCAGATTCTGAGGTGCTGGCCATTCTACCATGGTCTGAACCTTGCGAGGATCAGTTTTTACCCCTTCCTTGGATATAATATGCCCTAAGTATTCAATAGAAGGCACACCAAACAGACATTTTTGGAGGTTGGCATATAGCTTGTTTTTTCTCATAATCTGCAACACTTCTTTTATGTGATCTATATGCTCATCTACTAAATATATCATCAAAAAAAAACCAGTACAGTCTTTCTTAAAAGGGTCTTGAATACACTATTCATGAGGGCTTGAAATGTGGACGGTGCATTGGTGAGACCAAAAGGCATCACTAAAAACTCATAATGGCCTTCATGAGTTTTGAAAGCAGTTTTGTGAATATCTGCTTGATGCATCCTTACTTGCCAATAACCCGATCTGAGATCAAGTTTAGAGAATATAACAGCCCCTCCTAACTCTTCTATAAGCTCCTCTATTAAGGGTATAGGAAACTTGTCCTTAATAGTGATCTTATTTAACCCCCTATAGTCAATACATAACCTCCAATTCTTGTCTTTTTTCCTAACTAACACCACAGGACTGGCATAGGGGCTGGTGCTGTTTTGAATAATTATATTTTCTAACATTTCCTTCACCATAGTTTCAATAACATTTTTCTGCTCAGGGGCATACCTGTATGGTCTTGAGTTTGGAGGAATTGAGCCTTCTTGGATAGGAATTTTGTGGTCCATTGGTCTGCTAGGAGGCAACTCCGTAGGCTCCTGGAATACATCCTTGAATTCAGGAAGTATTGTCACTAGTTCCTGGCAGTCTGTTTTGAACTCCATTAACTGAAAGAGTTGAAGTCCTCTATAAACTGAAGGATAAACAAATTCATCACTACTTCTCAACTTTAGGAATTTGAGCTGCTGGTTTGGGATAGTTAAAGATCTTCCCTTCAGTTGATAATTCTGATTTTGCAATTGGAAAGTCATAGTTAGCTCCTTGAAGTTCCAAGTAACATTTCCCAGGGTTTTAAGCCACTGAATTCCCAGGATTAGATCAAAACTTCCCAATGGCAACAAGTACACATCAGTTTGAAAAGTCTGTTTCTGCATCTCCCATTTAAAATCAGAACATACTGAATTACATTTCATTTCCTGGCCGTTGGCAACTTCCACCCACAGTCCTGCCACCTCTTTCACATCACACTCCAATTTTCGAGCCACTTGTTCATTGATAAAATTGTGAGTGCTTCCTATGTCTATCAGGACATGTATTCTGGTCTTTCCACAGCTTCCCTTGATTACCATAGTTTGATTACTCCCCGTACCCCATAAAGCATTCAGAGAGAGTTGACCCTCTATAGCTGCCTCAGCTGGCTCTTCTTCCTCAATTTCTTTTCCCATCACCTCCAGTTCCTCCTCCTCTATAACCTCTTTGACCTGTAGTACATACAGCTGCCTGTTTCTGCATTTTTGTCCAGGCATGTATTTTTCGTCACACCAGAAACAAAGGTTTTTAGCTCTCTTCTAGTCCATTTCTTGGCTGGTTAAGAAGGATCTAGGTGGTCTTCCAGGATTGTTGGTAGGTCTGTTGCTGGCATTAGAGGATGAGCTTGATTTGGAAATTTGGGTTGGTCTAGGTGAATTACTGTTAGTGGTAAGGGTTAAGGGCTTTTGATAAGGAATGGGGATGTTAAAACTGGGTTCTACAGGTTTAGGTTTGTGCTGCGCAGCTGCAACAGCCATTTCTTGTAGCCTGGTAAGGGAATAGGCTTCAGCCAGACTTTTGGGTCTAAACATTCTGACTGTCATCTGTATTTCATCTACTAGCCCTGATAAGAAGAAGCTGAGTGCTTGCTCCTCTGTAATTCCAGCCTTAGGATATAATCCATCAAAGGCATTTAGGTATTCACTGAGTGACCCAGTCTGCTTGAGGCTCCTTAACTCTGCTATAGGATCTTCAAAAGCCAAGGCTCCAAATCTGGATCCTAGAGCCTTCACATACTCATCCCACTCTTCATAAGCTTCAGTGCCCTTCATTTTAACAAATCCTTGATGCCATTGAAGTGCCCTTCTTCTAAGTGTAGTGCAGCCACCTTAACTTTATTCTCTGGAGCTATCCTTCCTACTTCAAAGAAGTATTATGTTCTCAGCAGCCACCCATCCAGACCTTCCCCTTCGAATCTAGGAAACTCCAATCTCGTGGCACTTCCCCACGGTTGTTCTTCATGCCTGGACTGATTTCCAGACTCACTACTACCTTCACCCACCTTTTCCTTGCCTTTAGCAATACTGTGAAAGGAGTTCTTCATCTCGATCATCATCTCCTGCATCCGCGTCATCTCAGTCATCAGCTCTTGCATACGGAACTCCATTCTCGATTCCTGTCGTCTCTCAGACTCTACTATCATCGCTGCAACCTCCTTTCTTAATTCTTGGGAACGTGTTGCCTCCGCCATCATCACCGGATCGTCGCTCTGATACCAGTTGTTACGAACTAAATTTGGGAAGAACAAAAATACGAATCGCAAAAAAACTCAAGGAAAATCTCCTTCATTCATTCATTAAAAAAAACGTTGATTACAGGAAAGAATGCGCCTCTTATAGGCGAGAGAGCATTCTGGAATGTTGAGAGAAATCAGGGATCCTAGCATGTGCTCCAGGCTGAGCTGGTAGACTGTTACAGTAGCCGTTGTAACAGTCGCGCGTTGGGGAAGAAGGAGAAAACCCAAACGCACCGTTTACTT
>CAOGCB010942840.1:0-10195 GCA_948266635.1 Cnidoscolus chayamansa | reverse complement strand
GCAACCAGCAATGCCACAAACAGTAGCATTTACACCCAGTGAACGTCAAGCAATACATTATGGTCAGGCAGCAGGATCTAATCTAGTTCTGGGACTCAATTCTAATCATCCATATCCTCTTCCACATAGCATTCCTTATATCGGTTCAAGTGGGTCAGGTGCAGGAACTCTTGATTATTTTCGGAATAGTCAACAGTTCCAAGCATTGAAAGCTAGGTTGCGGGCTGAGCCACATCTATTTCAGCCTATGCTTCAGGATTTGTGGAGCCAAAATCCTCAAATAGTGAGGTTTATTCAACAGAATGAGGCTGAATTTTTTCGCTTCATCAATGAACCTGTTTAAGTTGGAGAAGGGAACATCTTGGGGAAGCAGCAAGCAGCAATGCCTCAAGCAGCTATAGTACTTACTCCTGAGGAACTTGAAGCAATGGCTTTTGATCGGGTAATTGTATTAGAAGTGCTTTTTTTTTTCTCCTGTAACATGAGATGCTGGCTGCCAAACTACCTTCTTGATCTTACGCTTTAGATTGAGCACTGATTGGTGATATATTTCATTGGAAATAATGTCCTACAAAATGTCACAATGTTTTTTTGTTGTCGACTTACGCTCTGTGTGGAAGAAAACGGTTTTTGGAGTTTTCAAAGTATTTCCAAACTACGTAATCATTGGCGGATCCAGCTCAAGGCAGGAGTGGCTTGAGCCCACCTCGCCGGAAAATTTTCTTAATGGCTGGAGGTTGAGTTACAACAATGGAGTTTGATGGATGGTGGCTGTGAGTCCGTGAAGAAGAAAGAGAGAAGAAAGTGTGGCTGGGGAAGAAGAAGATTAGGGTAATGAAAAGAAAAAAAATAAGAAAAGGAGCGTTGCGAGCCCCTCCCTGGAGGGAATCCTAGATCCCGCTGTACATAATTAATGGATTTTATAGGTTTTCTTAGCTTATCTTTGAAACCCTAAATATAGAAACAAGCTATTAACATAAAAAAATAAATAAAAATTCAATTGTTGATAATAAGAAATATGTCACTCAAAGTTTCAATGGCGGATTTTGATGGATAGGTTCTCATCGTTTAAACCTTCATCAATAAAAACTAGATAGACATTGTAACTTTTATACTATTATCCATTTTAATGATCTATTTATTTTCACAACTAATTAATTAGAAACTCATAAATTAAAAACTTAAACAATATTTATATATCTGTAATTGTACAATTTATTTACAAATTATCTAACTCTATTGTTTATAGTAAAAATACTATTTTAACTTTTCTTTTATGAAACTCTTATGTACATGTCAATTTCCAAAATAACTACTTATTACATAGTACAAACTAGCTATGATATCAAACTCTTCTCTGCAGAATTTCTTGTTGGACGTCCTAAATCTGCTGCTCAAAACTTGCGTGTTGCAAGAACTAACACACTGAGTTTTTTGCTTAATGGGTGTACATAATAAAACAATATACAATAAAGTAATAATATAAAAGCAATTGTTGAATTAACTGCTTTACATCATAAATTAGCAACTGTAAATTTCTAGAATAACTCAATATAATAACTCGATGAGGGTAATGATGCATTGCTAGATTTTGCTCTATGATTTGCATGCATAATAAATTCATTAAACTTGAATTTATGATTTAAAGTTGTTTAAATCACATGTGTTGCTATTGTGGACTAAAAGCTCAGTGGGTCGGATACATAAGGGGGAATGAAAGTCTAGGTAAAAATGACAAGTAAAATGACATGAGATGTCATTAGGCTTTAAACATAAGATGTTAATAGGCCTATTTGAAGAGAGGATAAATGTCCAAGCATGTTGGATTTAAGTATAAGATTAATGGGCTTAGCACTTGGGCATTTTTAGTTAAGTAGTTTGATTGGATCCTTTTAATGAGATTAAAAGGCTTAGACCTAGTTTAATAGTTAACCTAGTCCCAATAGGATTTAATGTTGTCACGCCCACTATGTTATACCTAGTTAGAGTCGTGATACATTGTATTAAAAACACTTTAGCAACAATAAAAATTTAATAATATAATTGCAATCATATTTAGGGTTAAAGCTAAGCAAGGTAAGTAGCAATAAGGGAGGTTCTAGCTTACACCGATAAGCTAGCTTAACATCGAAGTGCTTATAATATAATAACTCATCTGACTGGTGACGTTAGAATCCCGACCACCTGAAGATAACCAAAACCCTAAAAGGCCATAAACATAACATTACATTTTCCATTCCATTAACATTTCCTTAAACATTAACATTAACAAAAATATTAAAACTTAATTTAAACACTGACATATAATCTCATGCATATAATGGATTGAAATACAAGATAACATAAGGAATATTTAAATCCCTAATACATGTGTCATACATGTACCTGTACATGTCATCATAATAAACATAACATATATACTTAAAATCCAACATAAACATCATCGTGCATGAGATCCTAAAACATAACTTTGGATATTAAACATTGTTCTTATAATACATGCTAGAGGGAAAATATGTATTGTACATCACAGTGACAAGTCTAACTACCCACAATTTTTGGTACGTCCTGCATACTTGTGAAAAATAGAAACGAGAATTGGGAATGAAAAGGGAGGACATAAAATGGGTAAGTTATTTTGAAACAACTGTGTGAGAAGATACAAAAAATATTTACATAAAACATATTTTTGTGTTGGTGTACATGCAACATCGTCAAACATTTCATCTCAAGTAATAATGTCACCGAGATTCCTCAGTAAATCCAGTTGGCAAGCCATCTTCCTAACTATGAAATATAAATATGCACTCAGAAGCTTCTTTCAACCATCTAGGGCTTGCCATATCATAAACATAACATAGTATCCCCTAGAACATCCCAACCTCACTTGTGTTACTTCTATAGGACAGTATGTGGTATATCCCGAGAGACATGCCAAACTGACAATGTAAAATATATATGAGAGACATTTCTAGGGATATAATCCATGGTAATGATAAACATTAACATATGGGATCAAGCATCATCTAATATTACCTTTCACATCAACATGTAATCAATGCAATGCAATATATCTCATGTTCAAATGTAAGAGCCCTGTAATAATCATGATGCATAAACATGATGTAAACATTCATTTCTATATCATAAAAAAAAACATTTAGTTCATAACTACTCATCTGAGAACATATATGTGCTTGACGAATCCTCAGTTCATCGTTGGTGTCCCTGAGTTCTAGGCTCTAATCCTGTATTTCAAACTTCGGATTAGAGACTCAATATAGACTTTAAAACATTCACAAAATAATCCCATAAGCTCCCAATTAACTTCACATAATCATAACATAAATTATCCTTGAAATTTAGGTTTACATTATTGGGAAAAGTATTTTCAGCAATAAGTTCGGTGACTGAAAGTCTTCCCTACAAAACTAAAGTCCCTCTTTCAGCAACAGGGTTCAGTTGGCTCCATTGAATTACTTCCAGCTTTGGCAACCTAACTTCACTTTAGGCCGCCAAACCAGGGTTTTAGCAGAAGCCAAAACCTTAGTTCCTTGCATGTTTACCATGCTAAAACCTACAATCAACATTGCAACAGTTTTAAGCAGTCAAATACATCATCACTAACTCAGCTAAACTCAATTAACATCAATTTCTACGACATGCATCCATACGTTTATCATTTCATGCTTTTCTCCTAAACTTCCACCATTCAATCTTTACCATTCACTTATTTTTCATGTTTCAATTACGTGTAAACCTTTTAGTTTATTCCCAATGGTACATCTCACCTTTAAAACTTGCATAGTCATCATTTTTTCCACTATTTATAAAATCCCTTTGGAACTTAACCTATATTCATTTGCATGTCTTATTTAAATCGATTTTTCATCATTTTGATTTGCTTATTCATCTTACTAAACTGGATTGAGGCTAAAACTTGTTGGAGACTCATATTGAACCTTTTTCTTCAAGTTCTTCTAAGTAACCATACCTTTAACCTTAACTTCTTTTACTTGATAGACTTGATCTTTTGTTTCAATTTCTTTAAGATTGAGGTCTTAAGTTTCTATGAGATTTGAGAGAAAATTTAGAGAGTTTGGAATCTATACTCCTTGGCCGGCTGCCTTTACTATTTATAGTAGAGGTGATCAACTGGTTTTGGCAATTGAACTCTTAAGTTTGGTGGCCGAACCTTGTCCTCTAGGCTTGCCCTAGCCAAAATTCACTTTCATCCCTCAATTTTTTTAGCTTTTCATCTTAGTCCTTGCAATTTATATTTTAGTCCTTAAACTCTTTTAACTTGGCATTTTAACCCTGAATCACTATTCTAGCCTAGTTTTCAAATTTTCCATGAATATTTCGATAGAGAATTCAAAATCTAACATTGAAAAAAGTGTCAAATGTTACATACTTCCCGCTTTTAGAAACATTCATCCCGAATGTTCACTATGCATACATAGAACATACACATAACACATAACATATAACATAATATTGTATTATACACAACATAACATATTTACATCATTTTCATTTCATAAAGGGGAAGTACTTTTCTAATCCAACTCTCAATGGTGAAACAAGTAAGAGTACTATTGAACGATAAATTTCCTAGTTTCCCAGGTACATACATAATGTATTTACATTATTTTCATTACATAAAGGGGAAGCAATTTTCTAATCCAACTCTCAGTGGTGAAATAGATTCCTAGTTTCCAAGGTACATTCTTCTACATTATAGTGGTTCCACAATACTTAACCATATGGTGTCTCTTTTTTTCGTAGTCTCTTCATCTGTATGTCCAGAATCCTTAGAGGTTGCTCTACATATATGAGATTCTCCTCAACCTCAAACTTTGGCTCTTTGAGAACCTTGCTAGGATCTGACACATACTTTCTCAGCATAGATACAAAGAAAACAGGTTGAATCATCTCCATGGAAGAAGGTAAATCGAGCTTGTAGGTGACATAACTTAATTTCTGTATAGATACATGGAAAAAGGGAACTCATGGTGCCTATACATCGTACGGGATGCAATCTTGGATACATCACTCTCTATGATCCATAATTGTTGATAGCTTGATCTCAAATCTATCTTGGAGAAGCAACTAGCTCCTGCCAACTGATCGAACAAATCACCAATTCTCGACAATGAATATTTGTTCTTCAAAGTGACCTTTTTCGACTCTCTGTAATCTATACATAGCCTCATTGTTCCATCCTTATTTCTTACAAACAATACATGTACACCACATGGTGAAGTACTTGGTTCGATGAAACCCTTATCAACTAACTCTTGTAATTGTGACTTTAACTCCTTTAATTCTGTAGGAGCCATCCTGTATGGTTAGATAAAAATGGGTTTGACACATGCTAATAATTCTATCTCAAAATCTACCTCCCTATCAGGTGCCAAACCAGCAAGGTCTGCAGGGAATACATCGGAGAACTCCCTACTACTGGCACTGACTCTGGTTCCCTCACATTCTAATCCTTTGTCCTAACATAACCTAAAAATCCATGGCACCCCTTCCTAAGCAATATATGCACCTGCATAGAAGATATCTAACTAGTGGGCATACTTGTGGTGTCACCATGAAATGTGACGTATGATCCCTCATGTCCTCTAAACCTAACTACCTTGTTCTTGTAGTCCAAGGTAACATCATGTAGTGATAGCCAGTCCATAATTAGAATGATGTTGAAATTTGTCAAATCAAACACCATTAAGTCTACTAGAAGGCACCTACCCTCAATGAAAATTAGACAACATTGACAACTCATCTCTGCCAATGTCGGATCACACCTAGGTCCACTAACCCATAACGGATATGCCACTGGAGTAGCAATCAACCCGATACTACTCACTTCCCTCAGTGATATAAACGAGTGAGAGGCACATAGATCTAGCAAAACATGCACATGATAACTAACGATCAGAAGTGTACCTAGTATCACCGTGTAAGAGGTATTAGCCTCTTGTTAAGTCATAGTGAATATCCTAGTTGGTGCCATCGAGCCTCCTGACTGAGCCCCTAAGGATCCTACTGCTCAAACTCTCCCCTGATCTCAGCCTTGTAGAGCCATTACAGAACTCAGCCTAGCTGCTGGTTGAGCTACAATGCCCGTACCCATCTGTTGTATTTGTGCTTTCCTTGTCAATTAGGACACTCTTTAGAGAAATGGCCCTCTTGACCACATTTGTAACATGCTATAGCCCTAAACCTGCACGGACCATTATACAACTTCTTGCTTCTAGCACAAGCGGATCGGCTTGAATCTAAACTTAACCCTTTTCCCATACCGAGCCTTGATTTGACCTTACTCCATAACTTATTCTTCCTTTTTCTTGGAGCTCTTCTTATCTTTTTGTTCTCCTGTGGTTGTAGTTGTAAGAGATATAATATTGAGCCTCTCTACATTTGTAGCCTTGGGAACTGCAGATGATCCCTAACGTGTCGATCGAGGTGATACCACTCTCTCGATAATCGCAGTCGTCTCCATCATCTTTGATGCCATTACTAATGATGATTACCTATTGTGCAAAATCATGGCATAATTAATTAAAATCCACGCTTGACTATTAATATCAATATTTACACTTTAGGAATCAATAATAACAATCCTGAATGTTAAATATTATTAGTAACACATTTACCATTAATTCATTCATTATTAAGGTCCATGTACATTTAAGCAGGATCGATCGATAGATAAGGGAATATCCGTGTGTGGTGAAGGGCGTACCGGGCCAGTCCATGTGGCATACCTAATTGTAGCCCTAAAAATCCATACAATGCAAAAATAGGCAGTACGGTAGGGTCCCTATGACATATCATACCATTACTCTACTCTCGTATCCCACATTAAATAATCAGGGCATGTCGTAAATTAATATTTCATTGTGTGTCTATGGTTTGTTTTCCGGTCAAGGTGCACCTATCTTCCCAAAACATTCCATAATCACTTTATCCCATATTATTAATTCATATCATATTCAACCATATAGATCCATTATCCTTTCTTTTGCAGTTATATAGCAATTCTGGTTTATCATATTCCATTGCTATTTTTAAGGCTGCCATAATCACATCATTCATTTCATATTTTGTGTACTCATTTTCATACATATTTATTCTCACACTTCACTACATATTAAATTTCCATGCAAGAGTAGTACAAAATAATACTATGCTAACTCACCATTTCCTTAACATCACTCTAGCAAGGATTAAACATTGACCATTAGGTTTTTTAATTCATTTCACAACCAATTTATTTCACACCTAAGACATTACCAAATTGAAACTTCCTATTTCACTATCCTCTTTTGTTTACTTATTATATTTCTTCATGTTTATTCCTTCATTACTCAATCATTCATATTTTATAAAATACATACATCCAAACCTAATCATACAATAAGTTTTATTCAATTTATTAACATGTAAACCTCCTAACCATCTCATCCAATTTACTCATTATCAAAATTATTTGAATAGAAGCATGAGAAGTAAGATCCTATTGTCCTCAAGATCATTATTTTGGCTAGGTTTCTACATATTCCGCGAATATTCAGTTTGGGCATGCAAATTTTGACATCAAAAAAGTGTCGGGTGTATATGGATGCTCCCAAGTATATATAAGGGAATGATTTATTTGAGTATATCAAAGCAATTAAGGTTTTCACAAATGAGCTGGAGGCCTACGATAGTAGGGCTATACAGATGGTTGGGTTCACACTTCAATGCAAGAAGGTGAAGTAGTGGTATAAGAAATATATAAAGCCTTAGGTAGTGGAGCTGTTGTGGGATCAGTTTGCTAGGAAATTTACAGAATGGGCATTTCCTAATAGTTCTAATGAGTTAAAGATGATAAAATTCGAACAGTTGAGGCAGAAGGATGATATGAGTACGGATGAGTACACAGACTGACTCATAGATCTGCTACAGTATGTGGGCCAAGCTTATGAAACTAAGTGAAACAAAGCTAGATGGTATGCAATGAGGCTCCATAGCATGTATTCCTTACTCATTATGGCTGCCAAGAGGGAAAGCTTTCATCGTATGTTTGATGTAACTCAGAATATGGAAGCCAGTGTTAACATTAGAGGTGTGATATCACCTCGGTCTACTAGGCAGGGACAGTCCATCATCCCCAAAGCTACTGATTTAAGGAGGTTTGATCTCTCCTCTTTTCCTACTACAACATCAAGTGACAAGAAAGGGAGTAAATTTTCAAAGAAGTCTAGAAAGAACAACTTTTGAAAAAAGTTGAAATCAATACTGGGCATGGGTAGGATTGAGCTTGGAATCATATAGTTCGATTTGTGCTAGGTGTGGAAAGTTGCATAAGGATCCTTAATGATATGGGACCAACACTTACTACAGATGCAGTCAATAGGGACATATCGCTAAATAATGTCCCAATATGACAGCGATGACACAGATACAATAGACAGGATCAAGTAGTGTTACTCAATAGACTGTTAGACTAGTTCCTACAATAACTTCATAAGGCAACGGTAGAGGTAAAGGAGTAGGGTCATCATCAAATGCATAGGCAGGAGGATCCACTGCACTAGCACACATTTTTACCATGACCCAATAGAAGGCTAACACCTACAACATAATGGTGTCAAGTAATACTCTTATTGGTTGCTCTTTATGTACGTGTTTTGATAGACCTATGAAGGAGGCTCCAACGATGAAGAAAGTGTATGGATGTATATACTCATTAAGATATTCAAATAGCTTACCCTTTTTGTATGTCCTTTGCCCATTCCCCACTTCCTTTCTTCATGTTTCATAGGGTTGTAGGAACAAAAGAAAAGTGAGGGTAGTGTCGGACGTGTCCTATGAAGTTATTGATGTTGCCTTTAGAATATTGTTATGTATAATTGTTATGTAAAGAATGGTTAAGGAAATGTTTTAATGGGAATGGTTACTTATAGGCATATGTCATATGGTCATTATAAGTTAATTATGTGTTGATAATCGAATAGTGATGAAGACATGTAGCTCTTTATGCTTATAATGGATATAATCTAATGATATGAAATGAATAGGAAAACATTATGAATAGGAAATTTCAAGCTTGTTAAGGTTTTGATCACCTTCGAGTGGTCAGATTTCTAATGCCAATAGTAGTTTGAAATCCTATTTGTAACATTTCACATGCTTTCAAGCATTAATGCATGTGTATCACTAATTGTATGTGATGTATACCTTTTTGTCTATCTCTTTCTCACCTGTATGTAATAATGAAATGCATATTCATGATCAATTTTTAGGCCAATGTAGCTGGTAGGCTCGAATGTTAGATAAGAAAAATGTGAGTAACCAAGTACAAGAGCTATTTAACAATAAGTACAAGGTGCCAAATTGTCTGTTTATATGTGGTAATGCTCTAAACTAACCAAATTGGTAAGGTATGCCTAGTAATCCCAAAATCTGACTCATCTTTTATGCATTTATAGACCTTAAATTTCCTATTAAGACATCAAGCTATGGTCAAATTAAATTACTAAACCAAAACAACCCACTTTTTGAACACACATACTTTGACAATACCTAAACCTGGTATCTTAACTTAAAATTTATTCATTCTAGAAATTTCTTTATTTTATACAGAATATTTTAGACATACTTAGGTCTTTTTTAACACCAAAAAAATTAAAATTTACCTCCCAAGTCAATTCAAATTCGGCTGCAAATAAAGATAGTATTTTTATGTTCAAAATTATGCACGTATTCAACTTTGGTTTAACTTGAATCAAAATTTAAACTATTAAATTTCATATTTCAGCTACTTATTCATAAATTCTAAGGTATTATTCAATCTTCTAAATTATTTATAATAGAACCAAATTAATTGAAATAGAAAACATAATAAAAAGGAATCATGTGGTGTAACATATGCTCAAGGAATCATGTGGTGTAACCTATGCTCAAACAACATCTTGTTTTGGTTCTGACATCAAAAGCTAATCCAAATCAATATCCAAATTGATTTTTTTTTTTTTTTGCTTTTCTCTTGCTATATACTTTTCTTGAGATTTTATAAAGAAGTTTCAAGTGTTGAGACACTTAGAAACCTTGTAAAAAGTTAGATTTGCAAGCGTTGGTTGAAAATTGTCTATGGTAGAATGCTAGGTGCAATTTTGAACAAGATGAGAGATGAAGAAACTAT
>CAOGCB010942597.1:0-22676 GCA_948266635.1 Cnidoscolus chayamansa | reverse complement strand
TTTTGTTTTTGAAATTTTTAAAAATATCTACTGCATAGATGCATTAATTGGAAAACTGGTGATAATAGGTGAGAGAGTTTATTATATCAATGTTGAGGGGCTTTTGTGTCCCAAATTAAAGTCTAGGGACAATGATGTTATAGCGCCCTAACTTCCAGTGCAAAAAGTGAAATTTAAACCTTCTATGACTCATCAACTAAGTTGCGGCTTTGATTACCTAAGGCTGTATCATGTTTGCAATATAGTTAAACCCACAAAATTTTAAAATATGGCAACAAAAAAGGAAACCTGAAAGATGTCCCATTCAAGATGATATAACACTTCATTACATGAAAACAATTAAACAGTAGCTAATTAGCTAAAACTTGACTGAAAAATATGTTGTAAATAGGATAGGGAGAGGGAAAAGATTTCCAGGTAGAAAAAAGTAATCTGAATGTGTAAGTCCATTAGCTTACTGGAATAGGAATGGGCTCATGCATGATATAAAGAATTGTTTGGTTTTGTTTATGGTTTAGGTGTGTAAAAGCTTTTATTTGGTTATTTATTTTGATCACTTCATTTCAAATTATTTGTGGAGAATGTATTTGTGGAGAATGTAAGGGTCTTTTGAAAATTATGCATCTTAGAAAACTGATAAGGAAAAATTTGCTAATCTACCAATTCATTCACTCAAGAAGGCTTCGATTTTCGGGCATATTTGAAATTTGACCTATAGTCTATAGTTTCAAATAGCTAGTGTTGGGAATTGACTTGAACCAAGAATCATATGATTCTAATAACTATATATAATTTCTGGTGTTGTGTCTGTGCACAACAAGAAGGCAAAACCATCTTTGTTACTGTATAGTTGTATTAAGAAATGTTAATTGCTTTGAAGTGTTATCTATACTCATTATAATAACATCTCAGCCCTTCAAATCTTGTTATAGCAATTATTTGATAGAATAATATTGGCGTTGCTGATAGAACAATATTGTTTTCTTATTTCATTTTGCATTCCTGTGATGGACCGGTTACACTGGTATTAAAACTGACAGTTTTGTTGATTCTATGAATCCCTTTAGGGATGTTGAAACAGTCATGGATGCTGTGGAGTTCATACTGCAAAATTTCACTGAGATGAATAAGCTGTGGGTGCGGATGCAACAGCAGGTTGGTTGAAATATCTATGAATACCTGCTCTCATGTTTGACATGCATCTCAATGCTTGCATGTCATAAAGGTAAAATATATCATGGGGGCATGATTTCTGGTCATGCAGGTCTTTTACTGCTTGTGAATCATTCATACTCTTAGCTGATCCTGAGTTGAGGCTTGCTGTCGGGCTTTCTGGTCTGCAGGGACCTGCCCGGGAAAAGGAGAAGCGGGAGAAAGAAAGGAGTGAACTACGTGATCTTGTAATGCCAGTTACCTGTAATTGGTTAATTTCCACGATGCAACTTTGTCGTTTATGTGCTGTACTCATGGGCGGCTAAGTGCTTGCTCCCTGATA
Organism: Cnidoscolus chayamansa; assembly: GCA_948266635.1. Classification (NCBI taxonomy): domain Eukaryota; kingdom Viridiplantae; phylum Streptophyta; class Magnoliopsida; order Malpighiales; family Euphorbiaceae; genus Cnidoscolus; species Cnidoscolus chayamansa. The sequence continues at coordinate 21,181 of CAOGCB010942597.1, read as the reverse complement.
TTTTATAGGTTGGGAAGAACTTGCATGTCCTTGGTCAGATAGAAGGTGTTGACCTTGATATGTACAAAGATACTGTACTGCCCAGAGTCCTTGAACAGGTCTAACCCTTTGTTTTTCATAAGTGTCTTCAAAGTTTCCCTCCGGTCCTTTCAATTCCCCCCCACCCCCCCCCCCCTCGAAAAAGAAAAAATATGATGTATACTTGGCATAAGGCTAAATTCTGGATCTCAATTATTTTGGCAGGTTGTCAATTGTAAGGATGAACTTGCACAGTTTTATCTGATGGATTGTGTCATTCAAGTTTTTCCAGATGAGTATCACTTGCAGACTCTTGAAGTCTTGTTGGGTGCCTGCCCCCAGCTTCAGGTATAAATTTGGTGTTGGTTGTTGTTATGATTGTTAATGCCTCTGTTGGCATGGCCTGATGCTAGCTTATCAGCAATATCTTTTCTGTGCCATGATGCACACCTTCAGCTACTAAGTCTTCTACTAGTTGTATTTTGTATTTCACAGCCATCTGTTGACATCAAGACGGTGCTTTCTAGATTGATGGAGAGGCTCTCAAGTTATGCAGCTTCAAGTGCAGAAGTTTTACCTGAGTTCTTGCAAGTTGAAGCTTTTTCAAAATTGAACAATGCCATAGGGAAGGTAAGCTTAAATAAATAATGATATGCCCAACTTTTTGTTTTTTCAATTTTTGCAGTAAAGGGAATAATTGTGGCATGCCATTAGTTTCTTCTTTTATTATTAAATTACGTTTATTTATTTAAAACTGCAAATACAATACTTCTTGATGCAGGTCATAGAATCACAGGTTGATATGCCAATTCTTGGAGCTGTGACTTTGTATTCATCTCTCCTTACATTTACACTCAATGTTCACCCGGATCGGCTGGATTATGCAGATCAAGTGTTGGTATGTCACTTACTAAACATTATTGCATGTATAGTTCACTTCTAGGTTTGTCTTGGAAAGTTTCAAATTTCAATCACAACCAAGTTTAGGATGTGCCAACTTTGTTGTCCCTTTTGTTTTTCTTGTCTCTTCAGGAAGATATTGTTGAACAAATGCAGTCTGGTAACTTGAAATATATTCGTCTTTCAGGCTTCAGTTTGGAAAATTTTTTTCCTGAGAATTATAAAGTGAAAACTTTTAGAAGCATATTGAAGAAAAATAAGTTACAAGACAGCCTGAGATAAAATTGTCAAGTGCGTGCTGTGCTTTTCCAATTATTTCATTTTGTTTTTTTTTTTAGGAAAAGTGGAAATTATATTACACCTAATAACAGATTCACAAATAAGTTCAGGTGGGAGAGAGTCTCACTTCTGAACATTAGAACCAGAATTAGCTGTCTTTTCCAACAGATGGGCTCCAATTTGCTGACCTCCTAACCAACATTAATGAGCAATAGTGTAACTCACTAAGCATAAACTTACGAAACAGAACCAAAATATGAGAACTCCAAATGCCTCCTATGCACAGCTTGAACAAGGTCCTGAGAGACTGTTCCAAATCTCATGATGAAATTAAGAATGATGTACCCATTCTTCCTGAAGAGACATGGTTTCAGCTATGATGGATTAGATGAATCATGCAACTGCAACAGGACAAGCATTAAGAACAGCTATATTTGCATCAGGAATGACCCAACATGCTCTTATACATTCATCATTTCGGAAAACATTTCATGGATAAATGCAGTTGAAGAATTATGTTGAAATGTCAATTTGGTGCTGAAAAATGATTCGAGAACTAAATTTTATTTAAGAAATAAAGAACCTGCATCAAATAGATTGACTGTGATTTAGATTTTGAGTAAATTTAAACTGTTTGATTCTTCTAAAGAATGTATTCAAAGGAGAAAGCCAGTTCTTAATTACTTTGTCACTGCTGTGCCTGTGGGGTTCATAATCCAGATGATCTGATTGTTTCTCCTTGAATGACCTTGCATGGTTGTTACTTCAAAATTTTTAATGATTTGATTACATGCTGGCCTGGGAATTGTGAAGCATGCTTAGCGTTGGACATTGTGGCAGGGAATGGAGCTGGATCTATGTGGCAAAATCTTCTAAGTAATATTTGATAGCAATATTTTAAAACCTATATCCTATGATGAATTTCTGCGATTAGTTAATCTCTGTTTTTTCATGATCCTTTTAACTGTCTTGCACTAGCTTGCATAATGATATAACATGTTAACCAACTTATGTTTTCACCAATCTTAGTGCCTATTTTATTTATTTATTTATTTTTATCGTCCAGGGGGCATGTGTTAAGAAATTATCATGCAAAGGGAAGCTTGATGACAGCAGAGCCACAAAACAAATTGTGGCACTCTTAAGTGCTCCAGTGGAGAAATATAATGATGTTGTCACTGCATTGAAGCTTTCAAACTATCCCCGAGTCATGGAATACCTTGACAGTGAGACAAATAAAGTTATGGCAACTGTCATAATTCAGAGTGTTATGAGAAACAACACACACATTTCTACAGCTGACAAGGTATGTTTCTCTCCCTTTCTCTTCCTTGTCTTTAAAATTAGCTCTTCTTAATCAGACTTTTTCCTTATTTTATTTATTATGTAGGTTGAGGCATTATTTGAATTAATCACAGGGCTTATCAAGGACTTGGATGAAACTCTTGAAGAGGTGATGTGGAGTTCACTTTACTTTTTATTTTACATAATATCTTGTGTAATCATGAGAAAGTGAAGCTTTTAGATGCTTGAATCTGCCACCAGTGCATACTCTGGTTGGTTTATATCAGTTACATGCAATCACTATTTCTGTTCTTTCTTGTGGTATGGTTATTGGGATTTAGCCATTATGGTTATTGCGATTTAGCCATCATATGCAATAGTGTTCTCATTGTAACATCCTTCTTTCTCCACTTTTAGATTGATGAAGATGATTTCAAAGAGGAGCAGAATTCTGTTGCACGTCTTATTCAGATGCTGCATAATGATGATCCAGAGGAAATGTACAAGGTATATGAGCTTCAATTATTAATTAAATTGGTATCTTCAACTTTTTCTTTGACTTCTATCTTGTTTTTTTCAGTAATTTTCAGTTTCTAGAATTTGTATTTTGTTATTGATATACACTTTAGATTATTCACATAATTGGATTGAAATGTTCCCTACATAATTTCCGTTTTAAAGCTTTATGGGCTTCTGCTTAATATTACAGATAATATGTACAATAAAGAAGTGGATCATGACTGGAGGTTCAAGGCGTTTACCCTTCACTGTTCCTCCTCTTGTCTTTTCTTCTCTTAAGGTTTGTTTCTGCCAAATACCAATGTTTTGAAATGGGGACATTGCAGTTGCAGAATTGAAATAGGAGCAACTTGCATAATAGCTAGTTATGTTTTTGTGAATTGTTTTGTATTTCATAATAACTGAATTTTTCTGTTGCCATCTGCCAATGAAGGTTAGCTCTATTGATTGAAGACATGCCTTTTTTTTTTCCATATTTAGCAATGCCAATTCCTGGCTTACAGCGTATCATGTCCATGTTTGTATGAGCAGTTGGTTAGGACACTGCAAGCCCAAGATCCAGGCCAAGATGAAAATCCTTTTGGAGATGAATCAGCAACTACACCAAAGAAAATTTTTCAACTTTTGAATCAGGTGCCTATTGTTTTATATTTACCTCCTGCTTTATATAGGCATTTTAGTATTCCTTGATATGATGCATACCTTTCTCTTTCAGATGATTGAGGTGCTATCAGCTGTCCCAGCGCCTGAATTAGCATTACGGCTGTACTTACAGTGTGCAGAGGTATAAACTGAGTATAGCAATACTTGAGTGGGCATTTGGCAATCCTACTCATAACTTGATTATTTAATTTTTCTTGATCAGGCTGCTAATGACTCTGATTTAGAACCTGTTGCGTATGAATTTTTCACCCAAGCATATATTCTGTATGAAGAAGAAGTCTCAGTAAGTTGATGCCTGACTATGTAAATAGTCAAACCTTCATGGAGTCCAACTCAAGTCAATTCATCTCTACTTATTCATTTAATTAATTCATGCACCCTTACTGTAACAGGATTCTAAAGCACAGGTGACTGCACTGCATTTAATAATAGGGACACTACAAAGGATGCATGTCTTTGGTGTTGAGAATAGGGATACATTGACACACAAAGCCACAGGGGTAATCATAACACATTTAGTAATTTCAATTTAATTGTTAACCTACTATATTTAGGGCTGTTTGTACTGCCTACTGATATGAGGCCTTTGATTGGAGCAGTATTCTGCTAAGCTTTTAAAGAAGCCTGATCAGTGCAGAGCTGTTTATGGGTGTGCACATCTCTTTTGGATTGATGATCAAGATAACATGAAAGACGGAGAGAGGTGGGTACCAAGCATTTAGCCGTTATGAGGGCCAAAATTGGTCAGCATGGTCGGATGTTTGCCTACTTTACATGTATATCAACATCTAATCAACTAGTGCCTTAAATGAGGGTAATGAGACCCATTATTTTGGGTCTCTCACTATTTTTTAAGGGGTGAGAGTGGAAGCATTTGGAGGTGGCAGCAGTGGGACTAGAACTGTGAGACTAAAATTCTTTTTTCCTGGTGTGTAATTATTAATTTGCTATATATCATTTATCTGTGCCAGAGTTCTCATTTGCCTAAAGCGTGCTCTAAGAATTGCCAATGCTGCTCAACAAATGTCCAATGCGGCGCGAGGTAGCACTGGATCAGCCACACTCTTTGTTGAGATTCTAAACAAGTAATTGTTGCATTTCTGATTTTATTGAGCAATATTATTGTATCCATTTGTTTCTGTTTTGAGTTTGAAGGTGGGAACCCTAACCTTCTGTTGTTTTTTAAGGTATCTTTATTTCTTTGAGAAGGGAAACCCACAGATAACTGCTGATGCAATCCAGAGTCTGATTGAATTGATTACAACTGAGATGCAAAGCGACTCCAGTACACCGGACCCTGCTGCTGATGCTTTCTTTTCCAGCACATTACAGTATATTCAGTTCCAGAAACAGAAAGGCGGAGCAATTGGTGAAAGGTATGAACCCGTCAAGGCATGATGGTTGATTCAAATTTGATTGCTGCCATCGACTAGTCCTGTCAAGGGGGGGTGGGTGGGTGGTTTATGTGCTTGTGTTTTTGGTTTAAGTAGCTTTCAATCTAAGCCGATACCAGTGCAGAGTAATGTTGAAACCCTGTCTGCTTGTTGGGTTAGCCCTGGATCATTCGCCACATATTATTGATAATTTAGGAACTTCTAATTCTGAGTACAAAGTTACAGCAATGTCTATTTTGTTGAGGTTGAGGTTCTGATAAAATGGTTCTATGTATAAGCTTATATTTACACTGAAAAAATAAAGTTAGATTGCTGAGGGAATATCATGCATCACACAATGTTTGAAACTTCCCAAGTTTTAATTTTTGTGGAACGGGAAGAGCATCTATATTTATGTTGGCAAAAGTAACCTCAATCTTTTGAAGGTACACTGCCTTGATAAATAGGCTTAAGAGGTAATTTATCTGTGAGCTTAATTGGGTCACTTATGAAGGTAAACTTATTTTTTTGTTTTATTTAACATTAGCTTAATTACTGCGTTAATGTGCTCAAATTGTAAAATTTATACAGACGCATGCATGCATACTTATAAGATCTGATAATCCTGATTCGCATGGAAATGTTCGATTACATTCAGTAATGGGAGTGCAGAAGAGCAGCTATGTGTACTTCGTAACAAAAAAAGCACTTGTTTTTTTTTTGGGTTATTGTGAAGATAATATCGCAATTTTTTAAAAATTATATTAACATTTATTAAATTTCATTTTGTATTTTAAATTTATTGGCTCTTTCGTGAAGTCCTTTTGTCCGTATTCTCTTGAAAGCGAAATGCTAAGGTGACATTTTTCATCAGCCTTTCCATGTAGTATTGACAACAACTGTGATATATGCATCCAAGATAGACGGATATTTAGATGTAAATTAAATTGTGAATTTATGTTATTAAATTACAACAATTTTAATAAGCTTGAAACTAAAGTACTAGAGATTAATGTTAAAATTAAAAATTAGTAATCTTTATGATATCACAGCCTTAAATTCAAGGAGACTGAGTAGCAAGTAAAATATGGGGAATTGAATTTTGGCATATTGACAAATTAGGAACACAAGTTTACTTCATTTATATATTTCTGCAACACAAAAATATTCATGGGCAATTATATGATGTTTGTCTGATGTTTTGATTGTTTTATTTAAAGTGAAATAATACAATCACAAAGATGAAATTGCATTAACTATTAAATAAAAAAAATATAATTTATTTCCATGATGATAACAATTGTTTATCAAAAAAATATTTGTTTCCGAAAGGATATCAATTGTTTGAATTACTTAGTTTCCTCAAATATGAGCAAGAAACTTTAAACGACCCGTGAATGACAATAAATAAACTTTAGCTATTATTTTAAATGCTATTGAAAATATAATTAAAATATAATTTTTTAAAAAATAATGAAATAAATAATAATTTAAAGACTAAATTAAAATTTAATGTCTAATACAATTTAAAAATACATTTTTTTAGCTTAAATTTCGGCATCGATCAAATTTTAAAATTTGAATTAACACCCTGTTTGGAAACTTGGATAGCAGGAAAGAAAATTAACGAAGAAAATAAGAAAGGGAAAATTAAAATTGCTTCTCTGTTAGTTTCCATACTTTTTCTTTTATGTTCAATATTTTTATTCTTCTTTTAAACTTTCATTTTCCCCGGGGAAAGAAGAGTTTCACCTTGGGCAGCACCGTACGCCTGTAACAGCTGAAAGGCATTCGGTCCCTGAAGACGACACAACATACCAGAGTCGTACTTTTAACTTTGCTTAGCAAATATGTTGCAATAAAATCCAAATTCAATGTTAAGTTCAGAATCCAACCAAGAATCATCACAAAGCTTATATTACAATGAAATAATTAAAATTTCCAGCGCAGAGTTGCGTTGATAAACCCAAGCCAAGCAGAGAGTCTTCAACTATTTTTATTCGACAGGATGAATAAATGTAGCAAGAATAATGACACTGATTGAAGAAGCCTACAATTTGTATCAGAAACAAGCAAGCTGCTAATTATCTGATCATGCAATTGAGAGCACAACATAGCCGAGCCCTTGAAATGATAAGAATAGATAGAATCCATGCGAGGCAAGGTTGTTTTCCTAACTGGGATATTCCAGTCTATTAATACATAAAACATATCAAAACCGGGACTTAATAGAAGGAGGTGGACAATTACATAACCAAATTCAACAATTAGACTTCCACAGTAATCCAAGAAAGCAGTAGCAAACCACCTGATGCTTCACAGAGATCCTAATTACTCTGTTGGGACAATAATTGAGCTTCTTTAAGAGCAATTAGAAGAGAAAAAGAGGAATATGGTAGCAAAGAGGTCGTTAACTTCCTCCTTTCAATCACAATATGGAACAGGCCTTTTGTGCTTTATTCTTCTTCTTCTGCTTCTTGGGTGGCTGAAGGACAACTCTGATAGCTGCGTCGAAAACTCCCTTCACATTCTACAGGAAGAATATCACAAATTTTATTTGGTTGAACAGGCTGACACCATCAAACTACCATAAATTTTCTGCTGAAGGATTTATATACCTGCTGTGTTTTTGAACTGCATTCTATATAAGCAGGTGCATTAATCAGCTTCCTCAGTTCCTCTCCCTTTTTATGCAAGTAAAATATAATAACGATAAAAGTGGTTATGACAAATATTTCTAGTTAATAATGCATGATAGATATAAAAATATTAAGGTATGTCAGATAATGAGGCATAAATCTTTACCTGAGCTGTAGTAATGGGTACAGCACCCGGGTGGTCTATGAAGAACTGCTTATCATCCCGAAGATCTAACTTGTTGGAAAAACACAAAAGAAATTAGGACCCAACTCAAAGATCACATGTAAATATGTGTTCTGGATAGAATGTTCCATGGCTAAACAGAAACAGGTAGAAGAATGAAAATAATTACAGATGTTCAGCTAAGATTATAATGAAAGAGAATTTATAGAAGTTGGTTTCGGCTACAAATCTGTCAACGAGGCTGCGATAGCATATAAAGGGCACCACAATTGTGGCAACCAAGCCTTGTTTATGCAAACAGATAAGCCAAAGTTTAAAGCTTAAACAGTATTGAAATTTTAAGGCGGTGGTATCAAACCCCATCAAAGTGGACTTAAAAAATGTCAGGTCGAGCAACCACATATACTGTTGTCCTTGGTTTATCTATTTATGATAGCCCCGTTGTATCAGTAAGCATTCCATTGCTAAGAATTGTTCTTTTTCCGTGATGTCAACATCCAAATAAAAGGCAACTGGGCTAAAATCCACAGCTGTCCACCAAGTCATCAGCTATTAAACTATGACACAAAAAAGCAGCTACTAAAAGCTCTCTTTGTTTCTCTTTACCAAGTACCTTTATTCTCATGTCGTCAATCAGAAAATAAAATTGTCTTGTACTATATACTGTCCTATCACAAATCATTGATGTGTCAATACTTGCAATTACAGATTAGAAAATTGATTTCTAACAAGAAGTCTGTGCAAGTTGGAACTGAAAAAATAGATCATGAAGCAAATTGCAAAAACATAGGTGTCAGAATTCCTCTACAAATGAAAAAGAATAGAAGAAGAAAGAATGAAAGACCATGTCTAGTATAGAGTATAAGTGGCTTCTGCAACATGTACAACATGCATCATTAATCATGTCTGGATAACTAGATATGTAATAGCGAACTATAACTGCATACATAGAGAATAATTTTAAGCAAACTATCCATGGCAGGTAATTGAACTTCAGATGATCATGCTAAAGCTAATTAAATTGGAATAGAAGTAGGAACTACAAACAAAAGTAATTGACAAGACAAATCATCACAGATTGTATATAATAAAAGTACTTCTTTCATTCTTGAAGCATAATCAATAAAAAGGTGGAGCAACAATCCTCAATTGCTTACAGACAGTGGGGAAAGACTACGAGGAGTGGAGTGACAGGGACTCCGCAAGCATACAGTAGCTAGCTGGACTGTTGCTCAGTGGCCAACTAGCCACTCCCTCCCCCCTTAAAAGCCTTAGGGTGTGGCTGACACAACCTTAAAAATAAATGGACATTCTCCTAAGTTATTCCTAATATATATATATATATATATATATATAGATAGATAGATAGATAGATATATATATATAGAGAGAGAGAGAGAAGGAGAAGGAACACTAAGCATATGATTTATTGTTCTTAACTCCATAAATAGATCACCAAAGCTAAGACAATAGTATGTTATATTAGATAGACCAATACACTGAAAATTTTACCAAGCTTTGTTCCAACGAGGACAATTGGGACCCCAGGTGCATAATGTTTCAACTCTGGAATCCACTGCAAATAAAGAATTTTATAAGTGTGTTATACTTCTCTTCATTTAAAACCTACAAATAATGTGGTGCTCAAACAGAAACATGTTTTGATTTAGTTTCATAATATCAACCTTCTTAGAAACGTTTTCATAACTAGCCTTGCTAATGAGAGAGAATGCCAGTATGAAAACATCAGCTCCACGGTAACTAAGGGGTCTTAATCTATTGTAATCCTCTTGCCCTGTTCAAGTAGTAACAAAATCAGAGGCAAGATGAAAAAGAAAGCTATAACAAAGAATCAAAGAGGGAAGGGGGAATTAAAGGAAATGCCATGAATATTACCAGCAGTATCCCACAACCCCAGGTTAACAGTGCTCCCATTAACGACCACATTCGCGCTGAAATTGTCAAAAACAGTTGGCACATAATCCTGTTTAACACAGAATGCAAATAGAATTAAGCCAATGGCATTATAATTCTAATTATTTTGTAGAAATAAGATTGTCTAATGCTTAACATTAATTACCCAACTCAGACAGCATAAATGCCATATTCTCAATCACATACCAAAATGAGGAAACGAAAAAGAATCTTAAGCCGTGGAGAACGAAGAAAGGGGTAGAAAATGGTGGGCTGGAATAAAATAAGACATTTCATATTCAAACATGAAAATTTAATATACAATCTGAAAGTAGATAAGCAAACTCAACTTTAATCAATGAATTAACTTTTTCATTTTAAGAAAAAACAAAAAGCATAAAATGCCCATACTCTTTAAATAATGTATCAAAAATTCCCAAATCAAGCAACCCACTTTAACAATCAAAATGGATAATGAAATAGCCAATTGCACAATCGACCATAACGTCATGTTCTCCGTAAATCCCCCCAGCCTTAAAAAATGAGAGAGAGAGAGAGTTACCGTAGGAAAGGTGTTGCTAGTGTAAGAAATCAAGAGGCAAGTTTTACCAACGGCACCATCACCGACCGTCACGCACTTGATAAACCTCGAAGCGCTCATTTCTTTTTATTTTTTCAAGTTTGTTGATCGACGAATTTTTTAACAAAAATTGAAGAAAAAACCACCTCAGATCTTCCACCTGAGGACCTTCCTCCCGATCAAAACACAACCCCTCCGCCAATGCCGACAACACTTCTTCTTCTTCTTGTGATTCCTGTTTCTTTTTTCTTCTTCTTCTTCAATACGCCATCTGTTCATCGAAAAACCGGAAAAATAAAAAAAAACACAGAAAATGAAAAAAAAAATTGAAGGAAACCCTAAAACGAGAGGAAATGGATAAAATTGAAGGGGAAAAAGAGAGGATCGTAGCTGAAAATGGAGAAAATTGAGGGAATTGAGAGAGAGAGAGAGAGATCAGATCTCAGAGACGGAAAAGAGAAAGAAGCATTGTTTTGGTTTCGTTGGCCGGCAAATTATGCCGTTGAAGCGTTCGTTGAGCAAAACCAATCTTCGCCAACAAACCCTCCGATTCTTTAGTTTCTTTTCTCTCTCCTTTTAAATTTTTATTTATTTTTATAAATTTACGAACTTCTCTTTGTGGTTTGCTTTCCCTTTTACGAACTAATCGGATCATGGGTCACGGACTCGACTGTGACCCTCCTCCTCTTAGATTTCCGATCTTTATATTATTATTATTTTTTATTCTAGTGAAAGCCTTAATTATAATATATATATATATATATTTATTTATTTTAATAACTAACCCTCTTTAAGTTTGCTCTTGTAATCTTCATATCACCAATATTAATATGAAAGATTTATTATGCCCATCTTCAATTCCTAATACTTATTATGAAATGGATGATCATTACTCATAATAATTTATTATCCAAATTAATAGATTTTATTGATAAATTTTTATTATTAGAAAATAAAAAAAATAGTGAAAATAAAAGGATAAAATGGATAAGTCAACATAAATGTTCAATTCAACTCAATTTTTACCTATCAAAGTTACATTTTTTTAAAATTTTAAAAAAATAAGTTTCAGGTACCGAAGGCTCATCCCCAGCTTGAGCCACCTCCAAATCATTCCCAACCGCCATTCAAACAGTCTCAAACCATCCAACGAAAAACTGGCCTTCAAACTATTTCAGGGCTCAAACCAGAACCAATGCCTTCCCAAATGATCTTCCAAACCTTCCCTTAGCGGTTTCTTTCAAATTTAAGAAAATATTAAATTTTAACCAACGATTTAGGAATCGAAAATAGGGTTGCATATTGAACAAGACATGATTCAGTTTGTCTTCTTTTTCCCCAGACCTTTTAGCCAAAAATTTTGAGGTAGAGCAAGTACTAACAGTTCATCCTTCTAATCAATCATTGCAAATTGCTAGAAATGGAACAATTTCAAGAGATAAAATCATGTCTTTTAAAATTAGTACAGATCCAGCGACTCAAGTACCCTGCGAGCTTGGATATGTAGGGCAGTCAATCTCTGCTCTGGGTCAAGGGTTGAGCCAAATTGACTAGCTGCCCATATCAGGGAAGCAGATTTCTCACCAAGTAGTCGCCTTATGTCTTCATGTATGGTAACCATTGGAGGCGTTTCCCTCCCATTAACATGACCGATGAGTAGCAGCAAGAACTCCCCGCATTTTAACCTAATGTGAAACAAAATCATGCTACCTTAGCACTAAAATTGGAATTGCAAGATATAGCTCAACGTTAGAAAATAGACTACATGAAAAAAAAAAAAGAAAAAAAAAAAAAAGAAGGCATACACCAGTGATGGAATATACCAAAAAGAGTAAGTAAATACTCAAGTCTTCCAAGAATCACCTCTCAGATGGTCTAGGACTTTATCCCTTTTCTTCTGTAATTCTTAAATTTCATAGGACTGCTATTTTTATCGTCTAATAAGATATCCACCTAATGTGATTTTGGAGAGAAACTGGTTGGTTGCTGAGCTTGAATTTAGAGATTCCACTCCATCATTTTATAACATTCTCTCTACTGGTTGCTAAGCTTGAATTTTGAGATGAAAATGTTGCTTAAAAATACACACTCGGTGAACTTAAAGATGGAGGGAGAAACATGAATTCATATGAATGTAAAGAATTTAATTTGATGTCATTATCCACATCTTCTAGACGGATTCAATTGAGTCCAATAGAAAGATAGGGACATGGTCTCATATATTCAAGCAAACAATGAAAGAGGGAGATGTGATCCAGTACATTGCTAAAAACAATAGTCTGCTGAGAGGAAGTAAAGTGTTCTATCAACAGCACAATTGATCAAGGATAGTTAGTCAGCATATCTTTAAATTTATATAAATCTGTCACAATGTCCAAAATAATAGTGTCATTGGATAAACATTTGGAGGACTCCTCCATGTATATTTGATCAGCATTCTTATGGAAACTAATAATGCTGCAAGACTTGGGGCTTTTAGGTAAAGGTCTTACCAAATCCCATAATCTTATGTTTGACAAGATCAAAGGATGGGAGAAAAATCCACTGTATTTGTTTAGAATATATATCTATACATGTGTGTGTGTGTATGTATATATCTATGTAAATGTATATAGTTTTAAGGGCATTAATTAATAATAGAGAACTTGGGGATCTTTGAGTATCAATATGCATTTAATGGTGCTAACCACTATGTCAATTTATTGGGTATACCCAATGTTTGCCATTTATCTCAGTGGTATTCTTGACATTACAAATAATAAATCTAATATGTCAAAATAGTTGAGTGATAAAGGAAAATGAACATTGAGCTTTAAGAATAATTATGAATACCTGAGATTTTCATCTACTTGTTTGTCCCTAATGATCACTGTCACTTCCTCAATACCATTACAAACCTCAAAATCCTGAGTACATATAAACAGAGTAAACAGAAGAGGTTATGCAGATAAAACAATCAACGAAAGACCATCATTCACTTCTGTTGCAAAAATTGTATCACTAAGGTGCTTAAGTGTCCAAGGTAATGATACGCCTTAATATCTCCTTTATAGCTTCTGCACAGGTTTCCAATGAACTGAAGTATTTAAGAGCTAGTTTCGTTGTGCATTACTTAAGAGTGGCTATAATTGGGCCACAAATGCTTCCAGGAAATCCAAGCTCAAGGATAAAGCATGTTTAGAATTCATTGAAGTTTGACATGGTCTGTAATTGAATCCTTAGTGTAGGACAGGTTAGAGTTTGGAACAGGCACGTGATGAACCTATGAAATAGGTCCAGTTTCAGCTCTTAATAGGTCTACATCAATTGGGATAAGCAACTTCCATAACCAGAACCAATATTACGTTTCACGCATCAGTAATTTCTGATACTGAAGTTGCAAAGAAACCTAGCCCTTAATAGTTACCCAAGCAATTTCTCTGGATCTAGTCAAGTTATAAAGAACATGAAAATAACCTCAAAACAACCTTACCATACACAGCGCAACTACTGTTGACAGCAGCTTTTCATTTAATTTGGTTTATTGTCTGCTTAAACCTTAATTTTAATTGAAAATTTTCCAGCAACTATTCACTGACTCCAGGCCCAAAAACCCAGGTCTATATCAATTTGGAAAAGCACCTTCTCTAACCAGAAACAAAATTAAGTTTCAGATATCAGTAATTTTAGTATTGAAGTTGCAATGAAACCTGGTCAATAATAGGAATAGGATCCCAGAAGACTTCAAAAATTAAATCTTATAGTTCAACTTTTCTGGGTATAGGGAAGTTATAAAGAAGATGAACATCCACAAAACAACCTCACCATGCACACAGCATGACTGCTGTTCACAGAAGTGCCATAACCCTTATGCCTTTCGAGAGCATTAGATCCTGAACTTCATTTATTTATTCTTAATTTTGATTGAAAATTTTCCAGCAACAATTTCTCTGATTCAAACCCCTCAAAAATGGGAGCATTTCCATACCCAGGTATATATCCATTTTGATACGCAACTTCTATAACCAAAACCTAAATTAAGTTCTATACATCAGTAATTTTTGGTATTGAAGTTGCAAAGAAACCTAGCTCATGATAGGAATAGGATCCCAGAAAACTTAAAGAGTTTAACCTTATAGTTTTGAAAGCAGTTTTTCTGTTCTACTTCTGAAGTTATAAAGAAGATGATATCCTCAAATCAACCTTACCATGCACACAGCAGCAGCATGCTTCAAGAGCATTAGATCCTGGCTTTCATTTAATTTGTTTTACTCTAGGCCCAAATTTAAAACATTTACATCCTAGACCAAACAGAAAATTAACAGTCCATGAAAAAAAAATCTATTAATTCAAGTTCCCTGATCTGCGGTTATCTATAGAAAATGATGAGAGAACTCACAGTAAACAAGCTACCAAAATATGCAATCTGAATCACCTTCTTATTCTACACAAAGAAGATAGTACTACAATCAGAAATCCTCAAGTAAACTAACTTGGATTGGCTATAAGAGTTCCTCCATTCTGTTCATACTCCATACAATACTAAAAAACCAAATTATCATTTCTGATATCAACTGTTAAATGAATATGTTTTCATGAAATAGCAAGAAATCCATTTCAAATGTCAAAGCAATAGTTCTCCACTGGATTTAGCTTTAGTTCAGGGCTAAATGGACATATAGTTGCAGCACATGAAAGCAAAAGAAGCTCCTTCAAAACAATTTGACAAAGTATGAATATGAATAAGCCTATAAACTTAAACCAGTATAAGAGCCAAGATTTTTCTAATATTTTGCAGCAAAACAAAATATAAGCAAAAAGCAGAAGCTGATTGGCCATTAAACTGAAGTGTATCTATAGAGAGATTACTTGATTAAGAATAACCTTCAAAAGTTCAAATAGAAAAGGTAAATACCATTTGATTGGATGATGAATCCAGCATTATTGAGATTAAAGCATCCAAACATGCACCTTGCTCTGATGCACCTCTAGTAGATAATATATGCAACAAAACCTGTTTTTGCATGAGCATTATAATAAAATACACAGATAAAGAGAACTAAAATTTAATATGAGCAAATGCCAAATAAACTATGAGAAATGTAAGGATGATTACAGTAATTTACTTAAAAACATTAACCTTTACGAAAATGATGGGTAATACAGCAGCAGTTTCGATTACTAATAATCTAGCTGCCAACTGGTATTCTGTTACCAACCTACAACTGCTAAACAAGGTGGCCAAGTGGGTCCTAGCTCATGACTCATTTGTCATTCACTTTTTAATGTCACAGCCCGGTGTGATATTGTCCACTTTGAGCAACACATGACACTCATGGTTTTGTTTTCAGGTCAAGGGAGTCATAGTACACCTTTCTTCCCAAATTGCATCTACGGGGGAATCCAAGGCATGTCCTTATAAGGCCTTCTCCTTTTTTCCTCATTCCGATGTGGGATTACTCCACCCACATGGGGTTCCCCCACCATAGGCCCTGAGCGTTCTCGCTCAGGGCACCGTACTAGGAGGAGCCATTCAAGTTCCATTTCAGAGAATATACTAATTGACTGCATTGCCTATCACTGGAAGAATGAAATAGAATACACCGACTTAACAGACTCATTAAACCAATTCAGTTCCTAATCTTTTTATATGTAAGATCAAGAATCCCATACAACTAAAGATTCATAAAACAACAAAATAAGGCAAATAATCATGAAATTCAATTTCCATCTATGCATAGGGAGTAGCACCTCAATAGCCTTGTATTGATGAGCCAACACAGTGCTCTCGCTGTGGAGAAGACAGCAACCTTCCAGAACACGAAGTGCAAGCGCAACCTCTGCACTCGTTGAAGGACCAGTAATGTTCATAGGCTCTACCCCGAATATATGATTCAGATTTTCCACCTTGTCATCCTCTGAATCCTTCAAAGAATGTCGAAATAGCACTGGAACCACTGATCAAAGGCGTCCAAAAATTCCCAATCATATTGGAAAATTCTTTCGTCTCTCAATTGAGTTAGTAAAATTGAATTGAATTGAAGTTGCAGGAAGCAAACCTTGAAGTTCATTTATAGATTGGGTTTGGCAGAAGAGGTTGATGGTGGCGTCGGACTGTGCAACGGATCGGAGGAAGTTAAGGAGGGAGCGTAGGCCGCGGACGCGGAGGAAGGAGAATCCAGCGCTAGCGTCTCTGAGGCTAGTTCGAAGGGCGAGAGTGACCTCTCTGTACAAGCGCTGCTTGTTCAAAGAGTTAACTAACTCCTCCACCGCGGTGGCCGACGCCTGTGCCTGAGGATCTGCTTCCCTTGAGTTATCCTTCAATCCGGAGCTCCATAACGGCTTTTTCAGATGCATCGCTCTCTGCCCTCGGATGTATCCACTCGAGTTTCGCTGTCTACGTTTTGATCGGTTTCGCCTGTTATCATTCTGAAGTCTTTGGTTTCAGGCACATTCTATGTAAAAAAGTTTCAAACGTTTTATTTAGTCAATCAAAGTTTTTAACTTTGCATAATAATAACCTCCCACCTTTTAAATTTATTGCAATTGTTCTCATTTTTTTTTTTAAATAATTTGATAAATTAAATATAAAGTCGAAATCTTTATGTTTACTGGATTATACCAAAAAAAATTATTTTATATTATTATAATCATAAACATTGTTTAAATTTATTTTGACCGATTTTAATTTAGTACATTTATCATGTCAGGTATTATTTATTTACTTTTTTTTAAATATTATTTAAATTTCCATAAAATCTCCATATATTTAACTTTTTCCAAAGTGTGTCGGGAGCACAGTTGAATTTAATTATTCATATTATCTTAAAAATACTTTACCCCTTCCTAATTCTAATCTCTAATCAAAACCTAAAATCCATATTTTGAATCTATTCCCTAAATCTATGTGATCTTAAATTAAGGATTTTTTGTTGTAGATTAGGGATTAGATTAGTAAGGGTTTGCAATCTATCGTTGCTAGGGTAAATTTCGTGAATTGGTCCTCATTCACGGTCATCTATTGTTGCTACACATAGCCGAACAGGTTAACCAAGCAGCTTTTTCCATTTGCTCCGCTGTTGTGAAGTTACAGCCATCCCAGCGCTTCGAGGAGGCAAGGAGACTGCTAGACGGTAAACTGCTCGAGATTCCGAATAAAGTCCAAGCGAGCATATCATTTCAATCGAAACCCGTTTCTTCGCCAACACAAGCAAGAAATGGCACCTTCTATTATTATTATTATTATTACTATTTGGGTAGAAATGATGGTACCCATATAGTGCTCCATAAATTTTTGTTACACATTTTATTATCAAGAGCAACCAGACCTACAATAAACTTCTCATAGTTCCTTCTAGCTTGAGGTGGCCTCAAAGATTTACCGTATCTTTTTCCTACTACAGTTTGCTGCATGAACTGAATTTAAATTCACCATAAATAGAAGATTATTATAGAAAAAAAAACCTTAACAAAACACCTCCCCATAACACCTTAAAATTTTTTGAAAAGAAAATAAATCCAAATCTCATTGATCTCCCCAACTCTTTCCCATGTAACAGAGCATCTAATATAAAGGGAATGATCTCTTCTCCGGGCAAAAGCCAATCCAATGGACAAACAACTTAATTAAAAGAGAAAAGATATGGGCCATTACATAAAGAAGAAAATAGAGAACTTTATTGATAGTCATTTTTTTCTGATTTAGAACTCATCAAACAATCTTTGCTAGATAAGGCGACCAAACTTAATAATAGTGGTAATACCTTCAAACCGGAAATGACATAATATCGGATACAACAGTTGCATGTAGCAAGGAACAAACATATCCAGAATAGCAATCATGAATTGCAAAATGCATGGAGCGTGTCATCAAGGGCCTTTCTATCATAATCACCGGTGAATACACAATCACCAAGAGGGCCTTTTAGCAAAATAAGTCTTAGCAGTCCATCAGCTACCTTCTTGTCTACCTGTCATTTGAGAAGAATAAAACGCCTTAATGATCCAAAAAAACAAGTTGAGCTTTAAATAGCAGCAGTACTTATCTCTCTTACCGCCATGACAGACTTGAACATTTCTACAGTCATGGTTTCTGGTGGGGCGGTGGGTAACTTTGCCTGTTGTAGAATGTTGTGAACTCGTTTTACAATAGAATCATCAATCCAACCAAGGCGATATGACATGTCAACAGCCATAACCTTAACATCATCACATACACACAAGATCAACACATGGAATGGTACAATAAAAGGGTGACGAAACAATATTTGCAGCAAATGTTATACCGTGCCAGCTGCAACAGCTTCTCCATGAAGCCACTGCCCATATCCAAAACCAGTTTCTATTGCCTGCAAAGAAATGCCACACAAGGAAAAAACAGGTAGTAATCAATGAGTCATTCAGATATGATGAGTAAATTGTTTAGGTACAGAAGACTCTGATTCAATGGCAAGCTCACCAACAAAATATAAAGCTCAAGTAAAAGGAGGCAAATAAAAGAGTAGGAGAAGATGGAAAGAAGTAGTTCAAGCATTTATGTAATCATAAGCAACTCAGTGAATGAGTGAGTGAAGAGAGAGAAAGGACAAAAGCAGAGAGTGATAAAATCTATTAGGTTTGAGTCTGAGCATTTGCTGCAAAATTTCACATATGCAACCCGCAAGTAATTATCAAGAGCATCGTTGCTTCATGACTACGTAACAGTTGTGCATCAAGGAGGGGGGGGGATAGAAAATTCTAAACATGAACGAACATTTCCTAGGCTTATCAAAGCAAGTATATGCTTGTGCTAAGAGACCATTAAACACTGGCGAACTACTGTGTAATGATGTGCTTATCTACTCCTTACCATTTAGATAATAGCAAAGAAGCTTACAATCAAATCCACTTGATACATCGCTATAATGCGCAAATAATATCCGGGAAAATGTTTCTCTCTCTCTCTCTCTCTTCTCACATGCACAACACACACATACATGACAGCATCAACTCGCAAGTTCACAACTTACATGGCCAAATGTGTGACCTAAGTTCAATGTTGCCCTTAATCCGCTTTCCTTCTCATCCAATGATACAACTTCTGCCTTATTTTCACATGAGCGCTTTATGGCATATGCCATTGCACTTGGATCCCTGCAATGTACCAACAAAAAAAGTAAGGGGTGAAAAGAACAAGTTCCAGTCACATAAAAAAAAATGTTGATTCTTTTAAGTTGGTAAAAAAATATTAAGAGGAAATCATTATATTAGAGTGGTCCATATATATTCCTTAAGGCAGCAATAATAACCAACAATATGAATCCTATTTCAGCTATTCCCTTGGTTCCACATCCAACATGATTGTCTGATCTATGTAAATATTCAACTAAAAAGCCCCACATGCCATGCGCTGTTTGGAAAACTAATGAAATTAGTTATGAATAAAACCTAATACCTTGCCATTAATTTTGCCATATTCTTTTCCTGCCACTCAAAAAATTCAGCATCTCTTATAAGACCATACTTTATGACCTCTGCAAGGCCTGATGCCAATTCCCTATCCGGAAGCGTGTTTAGAGTGTCAGTGTCTATAAGCACACACTGAGGTTGATAAAATGCTCCAATCAGGTTCTTCCCAAGGGCGTGATTTATCCCAGTTTTTCCTCCAACAGACGAATCCACCTGGATTGAGAATAATTTTCGCAAGAAAAAAGAACTTGAGAGACATTTATAAAAACAGAAGAGAAAAAGCTCTGGTCAACATATTTTAAAAAAATGGGTTTTGAGTAGCAAGAGGACCTGCGCCATAACAGTTGTAGGAATCTGAATGAAATTAACACCTCGAAGAAAAGAAGCAGCTGCGAATCCACACATGTCACCAATAACACCTCCTCCAAGTGCAACAAACGTACACCGTCTATCCAACCTTGATTCAATGGCCTTGTCAAAGACTTTCATAAGGGTTTCCTATCACCGTGTGCAATACATTATCGATTACCCTTTGCGCGAGAAAATAGTTGGATTGAATGTATATATGACCTACCATATTCTTGTACTTCTCCCCATCAGGCAAAATCACACTCTCCACGGAAACATTTGGATTCCCTCTTGTTACTGCATCAATAGCTTTATCCAAGTATAATGGCCCTACTGTGTTGTTAGTCACCACAAGCACTCTCTTCCCATGGACATGTCTAATCAAATAGAAACGAGCACAGCAATTAATAAAATGAAAGGAAAGAAAACCACAACAGCCTTATACAATCAAAACCTTTGGAGCAGTTCAGGTTGATCGAGAAGTCCGGATCCGATATAGATCGGGTAGCTCCGGTTGCCCAAATCGACTTCAACAATTGTAGGTGCTATAGAACTTGCTTCACCAACAGATTGATGCATAACCTGAGCAGAACTGGCAGATATCCTCGTCTCTCTAATTCGGCTCGAACTCAGCACGGGAAGCCCCACCCGTTTGGAACGCAAAGATACGGCGTTTGGGCTTTTGAATCGCAGATAGAAATTGGTCAAATTTTTAGGCTTGGAAATGGAAGAACTGGCGGCGGAGACAGAGGGCGATAATGCGCTTGCGGTGGAAGCCATAGAGCTGGCTTCCGATTGGAATAGGGGTCTTATTGTGTATGTTGTCTGAAACCAGTAGTTTGGTACGCATTTTGAGACTGCCTTTTTGTTGGAGACGCAGACGGGAGGTGTCTTGGGGTAGGTGAAGCTGCAGGCTGCGGCCGCTAGTGATGGGCGTTAGCTTGACCCGACCAGTGAGTCCGGTTCAGCCCGGTTATGGATTATGAGGTGTCCGGTTCGATCAAATTGTGATTTTTAGTTTTATAAACGGGAATGATTATAATGTGAAAATAAA
>CAOGCB010942254.1:0-17064 GCA_948266635.1 Cnidoscolus chayamansa | reverse complement strand
ATATATTCATTCATATTTAAGAAAATCGAGTTTAAACCTAAAAGCACTAATTTTCAAGAACATTTCATCATTTCACATATTTTTAGCTTAGATTCTCATTATCCCTAAAACAACTTTAAAATAATGTTACTAACCTTTTTTGGGACAAATTGGTAGATGAGATTTGGAATCCTTGAAGATCTCGTCAATGGACTTGTAGGGACGGCTCACCCCTTTGGTCCATCTCACAACCACAAGCTTCCTCTTGTTCTTTTCTGCCTCTTACTTTCTTCTTTCACATATCCTTGCTACTTCAACTCTCCCTAGCTCCTTGCTTCTCAAAATGGTTGGCGGTAAGCCTTTAAGAGGAAGGGAGTGAGAGAAAAAGACGAGGAACTTTTAAGATCTTATACCCTCCTTCACCCATGACCCTTTCACTTTTATTGTGAGAGTGGTAGGAGACTTGGGAGTCCAAAGCTTAGGTTTGGTTCCCTTCCTCCATTATTGTGCCTCCTTTTTACAAATCTCCCATCAAATCCTTAAATTCTTCATTCCTTGCAATTTAGTCCTTTAAACTTTATTTACTTTGCATTTTAATTATTTAACATTTTTAAATTTACATTTTAATTTCTATTCATTATCCCTAATTTTCGAATATTCTATAAATATTTCGTTTGAGAATTCGAAATTCGATTTTGGAACACTAGCAAGTGTTATACCATGAGTCACACATGGTTAAGGGGCATAAGGATTGGACATCCTTCTCTCATTCTTCATCAAATCGAACCATGATAAGCCCTCCATCTCTGACCTAGATCAAATCTTGACTTAGCCTACCTTCTCCTTTCTTTCTCGCCATAATCAAGTCTGAGACTTAACTTTCTATTTCTCCATGTCTCGCCAATGTCCAATCTCATAATTAGGACACACATCTCCTTATCTCACCTCACGAAAGAACCATCCATGACCTAGTTTCCAAATTTATCTCATCCTCCATGTCTTGGACAAGATACAATTTTAGTTTATCTCAATACTAAGCATTTTTGGGATATTACAAAATAAATAATTATTTATATTTATAATATTCAATATAAATTATTTTATGCCTTTTAAATTATTATTAAAATGTAAAATAAAATAACAAATAATCTATTATTAATTCAAATTTTATAATGATTGACATGCATTATAATTTCACATTAAATATATAATATTTAAATTTTAGTTATTTATCATTTATTAAAAAAAGTTAAATTTATATTAATTAATAAACAAGTTAAAAAATATAGATAAATAATAAATTATTTAATAAATTTTAAATTATTTTTAAATAAATAATTATGATATTTATAATATTTAATATACACTATTTTATTTATTTTAAATTATTATAAAATATAAAATAAGATAAAATTTACAGTGATTAACATATATGAAAACTTTATGTGAAAATATATAATATTTAAAATTTAGTTATTTATCTATATTATTTAATAATAATAATTTATTTATTTCAAATTGTTATTAAATATAAAATAAGATAGAATTTATAAAATATAATTTTATTAAATATTAATTTAAATTTTTTAGTGATCAACATATATTACAATTTTATATAAAATATTTAAATTGTAGATATTTATTTTATATTATTTAATTTAAAATTTAAAATTTATACTAATTAAGAAAAAATTTAAAAATATATATAAAAATAATTAGTGTAAAGGAGTGTGATTATTTTGGGAATCCTAATGTTCTCCTCCTTCCCACTTTTAAATATAATATAGATATACATATTATAGATTATAAATTAAATTAACAAAATTTAAATATAATAATAATATAATAAATATTTGACTAATAAAATTATAATTAATGTTATTAATAAAAAAATATTTTAATTGTTACATTATAGATAATTAAATGAATAACTACCAATCTAATTTTTTAATAATCAAATAAAATATAATTAGACTAAAATAATTAAATTTCATCAGTTCCCCTCTAAGACTGAATACTTGATAGAGGATGCCTACTCAAGGCTTTATTCAACAGAAACGGCGTCGTTTCGAGCTTCAGCTATTTTTTCCCACCGCCATCTTCTTCCCTTTGTTTCTCCCATCTTTTTCTCCCTCATCTTTGCCATCCTTCCTCCTGTCACTAAAATCTCAACCCTAATCTTATCTCTCATCATTCCCTTGCCGCCTTTTCCTTCCTTCCTTTCATTCCCTTCTTCTCCCTCTGTTCATTGCCTAAGTTATAAGTTCTCTAAGGTCTATTTCTTTTAATTCATCAAATTTCTATTTCCCCTCCCCAATCTCTCCCTCTTTTATCTCGGAACGAAACCTACCTTCAATTCTAACTTCAAAGCTTCGATTTTTTTTTTTTACTCTTCTGCATCCCTACGTCGATTCAAGAGCACAGACGACGGCCCTGTCATCAGCATCCACATCAACTTCGCCATTTGTAATTCTTTCCTCCTTCACTTGCCTCCTTTTTTTTTTTTTGTTTTTCAATATTTTTCTGTATTTCCATTGTCGTGTTTATTCATGCTTCATAAAATTGTAAAAAAGTTAACGTATTCTATTTTTCTGTTTATAACGTGCCACGTGATTATGAAAAGACAGAAAATTAGGCTCAGTTTTGCTTTTTTATATCCTTAATTATGTTTATAATTTTATTTTTCTGTGCATGCATAAAAAAAGGAGAAATTTTATCTCTTTCTGTGATTGAGAAAAGCGGATTGATTATGCTGAATGAGTTATACCTATTTTTTTAATCATATTGGTAATTTGTTAAACATCTGAGCACCATCATTTAGTAGAAGTTATCAAATTACTGTATCTATACTGTTTGTTTTTATTTCTATTCCTGTTCTTTCAAAGTTCACTGACCCCAATTCACCGTTGATTTAATAATGTCATATCATAATTTATTGCCATAAATCAGTGTAACAGAATCTTTTACTTGGGCAAATGTGTTAATGTGGTGAGCTCGGCCTTCATATGCAACTCTTTGTTTAGTCTTTTAAAAAATGTCTCCCTTCTTGCTATGTATCAGGAGCTAGAAGCGAGAAACTGCAATGTATGCAAGTTTAATAAAAGGAAGAAATCAGAGATGGGGTTTGGTCTTTCTGGCACCTAAACATTTTGCCAGGTCAAATCATCAGCAGTATGGTTGTTCTCGATCTTTTAGCCATATAACTAAAGTGGGAGGTCACACTTCAAATGTTGCTTTCATCAGGAGATACCCATTAGATTCCTTTTCGTCAAAAGGGGTTCCCCGGGGATTTAATTTTTCCAGTTCATGTGCGATGCACATTACATATTTTAATAATAGTCAATTACGCTTCTATAGTTCAGAAAATGATGGGAGCAATACCAGTGAGGATAAACAATCTTCTGGTAAAGATGGAGTTAACTTTGATAATGGAAAGACTCAGCATGAAATGGCTAAAGGAGAAGCAGTTCTCTCCAATTCACATGCACGGCTTGCTGAACAGGATCAAAAGGAATGGCTTCACAATGAGAAGCTTGCCATAGAAAGTAAAAGGAAGGAATCTCCTTTTTTGACTAGACGTGAAAGGTTTAAAAATGAGATTTTGCGGAGGGTTATTCCATGGGAGAAAATACATGTTTCTTGGGAGAATTTTCCATACTACATTAAGTAAATACTGGTTCCATTTATTTGTATCATTTGGTTTTATACTTTTTGTTATCTGGTTTTTCTGTTTATAGGTTATTGCTTGTTTTTAAAACAATGCTGTATGCTTTCTTGTAGTGAGAATACCAAAAGTGTTTTGGTAGAATGTGTTGCGTCCCATTTGAAACACAAGAAATTCACTGCTTCCTATGGTGCTCGTTTGATGTCTTCAAGTGGGAGAATTTTGCTTCAGAGCATTCCAGGTTGATTACATACCTTCTGTCCTGAAATGTGTAATACTTTGCTCAGTAATGATTCACTCTCTAGTTAATATTCTGAAATAAGTTTTTTTAATGATAAGGTACTGAGCTTTATCGGGAGAGAATAGTCAGAGCACTTGCACAAGATCTGCAAGTTCCTTTAATCGTGCTTGATAGCAGTGTCCTTGCTCCTTTTGTAAGATTAGGATATTTATGAATTTTACTATTCTGTAATATTTTCTGTATTTCTATATTTGAATTATTTTGGGTCGATATTCTATTGATTTTGTTTCAGGATTTTGGCGATGATAGCATAGCAGAGTCTGAATCAGATGATACTATGGGATCTGCAGAGGAGTGTACCTCAGAATCAGAGGTAGAGGATGAGAATGACACAGTTAATGAAGAGGAGTGGACAAGCAGTGCTGAGGTGAAATCGGATTGCAGTGATGATGATGTAGTTGATGTCCAGGCAACTGCTGAAGCAGCTCTTAAGAAGCTTATTCCTTACAATCTTGAAGAATTTGAGAAGGTGAGTTTTATGGAATTGGGATTGGATGGAATCGAGACTGATATGTTGAATCAGTGTAATTAAGGTGAGATGGCTCAACCAGTCCTTCTAGGAGAGGAGAGATGAGAGAGAGGAAAGAACTAAAAAAAAAAAAAAAAGAGAAATAGAGAAAAAAGAATGAGATAAATAACCTTTAGGTTGTGGAAAGAATTCCAACTGCTGGCTTGCAAAAGAAAGGCTAGGGTTCAACTTATTATTCTTGTGTTGCTGTTTAAAATAAAAAAGAAGGGGTTATTTCACAAGGCTTTGCCTCATGTCTCATGCCTTGGAACGTCAGGCACTTGCCTCCTGCAAGCAAGGCACACCTTATCTGAGGAGAGGCACTAGGCAGTCACCTCATCCACCACCTTTTGGCGCTTTTAATAACACCTGTTTAAATTCTTACTTAATTGACATTTAGAAGGTGCTTATCAAATGGGTTATGTGGTTGTGTTTTCCATGTAAACTAGATTAGCTTTTAAGATTCTGACCATTAATGATCAAATATCTTGCTTTTCTCTTGGTGTCATGATAATCCACAAATTTGTATTTGTGTGCTGACACGGTCAAACATATGATGTAGGAACACTTCAAAGTTAGATCATGATAGTTTATCCACAGTATTTCAGCAGGCATAATAGCGCAAGCTTATTTCTTTAGTAGGTATCTATCATTTAGGAGAAGCTGATATTGTGGCACAATAAATTCAGAAGTACATTAAGCTATTAAACCTAAACCTTCTTTTATTCATTGTTTTTTCAATTACAAGAGAAATAATTAAGGCAGTGGAAGTGAATAAGAGCTGTAATGGAGGATGTGTAAGGGCTGTAATTGTATAAAGAGGTAGTAGGGAAGTTAGGATGGTCTTTGTTAGTTAGCGAGATGGCAAAGAATTCGTAGTCCCCCTGGGGAGTATGAATCTTGATGGAAAAACGCCTCTTGTGATTAATCGCTGTGTCACCGATTGAACTACATGCCCACCAAAGGAAAACAGCATCGGTGATGGCAAGAAAACAGGGTAGAAGAATGAGGGAATGGGCTTTCATTAACATTTATTGACTAGGTGAGCTGAAGTTGGAAGTGGCAGCAACGGTTACATTTGAATGAATGTGCTGTGAAATAACAGCTATTTAACGAAAGAGAGATTATGTAAGAAAATTTTCAAGAAACAAATCTTCCCAATCTCTATTCTTTTTTTTCTCCCTAAATCCTCTATTCTTTTCCTTCTATTTTCCGTTTATTTCTTCTATTTTTTCCACTTTTCTCCATTTCTTTTGTTGATTTCTTCAATAACAGGGCTGTTAGGTTTAGCAAGGTCTCAAGTGGTGATGGTTACTATCTGCTTCCTTGGAGTCAATTATGGCCATATTTGTTGTGGTTAGTCTGGAGATGGTGAAATTCGTTGAGTGGGAAGAACAGGTATGGTCTTGCCAAGAAGATTAAAGAAAACTGTAGAGGGGATCCAGGGGAGAACAAAAGAATTGATGGGAAAATAAGGTAGTATGTGAAGGAGACCAATAATGCAATTCTTGTTACAGTCCTGGATAAGGGCAAGGGAACCAGTTGTTGGATGCTGCAAGAATGGATGGCAGAGGCACTTCTTGAGGATTTTGCTGAAAATGTGTAATTTTCAACTCAAGATGGTAATTCTGTTGCCCTTCAATTTGATGAAATTCTTGAGACTTGGAGTGTTAAATCAAGTCCAAAAAATAATTAATATTGAGTTCATGGATTAAGAATGATGATGAACAACAAAAACTTGAAGAGGAAATTTCAGAATCTCTGGAGCATTTCAGTAGTCAATCAGATGGTTAATTTCAACTTGAGATTCGAGATGAATTGTTATCAGTAGTTCTGATAAGCACATTGAAGTTTTAAACAGTGAATGCACCTTTGTTGCCCCTAGACTTATCATATTTCTGTAAACAAATAGGATGTTTCTTGCTGAGCTTGTTTTGATCAAAGGAGGAGGATATGGAAGCTATTGAAAAGAAATATATTGGAATCTAAGTGGAATTATATTTGAGTTGTGATCATGTAACCATATGATAACTCAAGGAGAATGAGTTTGAAATTTGGAGTAGACAGAGGAAGAATTGTATTCCTTGTTGATGGATTATAACAATTGAAGATTTTAGTGGAAACACCAAAGTGAATTGCATTATAGTCATTAGAATTGATATAAAGAATTCTATAAAAGATATCTTCACCATTGCTGAAGGTGTTAAGCAAAAGTATGAGAATGTTTCTGACTTTTATAGCTGGATACGAAGTGATGTGGTGAGCTTAAGGAACATAAATTGGTAGTACGAAAAAAAAAATCAAAGGGAGAGAAGTTAACTTGCCTCAATTAAGATCTCATACTTTCAGCTGAAGATGCTACTGGGAAGGACAAGTTTTCCTTTTGACACTATTTTATGACGTTGCATTCTTTGGTGCAAGAATGGGATCGTACCATGGGAAGATATTGTTAAATATAAGAAAACCAGGCTTCAGAAGAAATAATTAGCAGAGTCAAAGTGATTAAGAGATAGATGATGAGTAAGGGCTGTTAATTGTATAAAGAGGTGGTGGGGAAGTTAGGAACTTAGGATGGACTGTGTTAGTTGGCAGGTCTGCTGGAAGTAGTTAGAGGAAGTTGGAATTGGCAGGAAGAGTTACTTTTGAGGAATAAGCTGTATAAATTACAGTCATGTAACTGAAAAGATGATTCAAGAAAATAATTAACAAACATATCTATCTTCCCCAATCTCCCTGTTTTCTTCCTAAATTCTCTTTTCTTTTCTTCCCTTATTTCTTTAGTAACAGAGCTGAATTTTTTTTTGGTTTCTAATGATCATACATCGGATGTGTTAGAAGCAACTGGATTTGAGATGATTATTTGCAGCTTTGTCTTGTGACTAGAGCCTCAAGTGTGAAACATATTCTTGGAGTGAATGAATTTGTAGGCCTCACATTAAAGGAGTTCTGGGCAGCATTCAAATATGATGTAGGCACTGAGGAATGGAACTGTGGAATTTGTATCAAAGGGAACTAAATCACTTCTTTTTTGTATGTAGTTGAGGAAATGGTACCTAGTTAGTTGGCGTACACATCTATATATATGAAATTTACTTCACTAACGAGGCTAGACTGTCAATTCATGAGGCAATTATAAGTTGTTGCTGACTTGTCTTTGTCAAATTAGCTTGGACCTTTGCTTTAGATATCAACTATTAGGATTCTGCACATAATGTTGTGTTTGAAATCAATAGCTAGTAGTTGACCACTTTGTGCATTTTCTTTTGCTCATAATGTCTATCTACAATTTTTTAGCTCAAGGTAATGTTTGGTTAGTAGAATATACTATGCCCTAAAAGGACACTTGGTGCTAGTTCTCTTTGTTCCTGGCACACAAGAACGGCAACAGCAACAACTCTCCCTAAGACACATGGACAGCTGCGCACACACTGACATGCACTGCTTCTCTTTAAATGTAGAATATATGCATTTACCCTTTGTTCTTATTGATGATTCCAGTCCCTTGCCTGTGCTTTCCAAAAAAAAATTGACAGGATTAATCTCATGCTTCTATACCACCTCTGTTGTCATGGAAATTTCTTATGTTCTAGAGCTTAGAATAATTGTCTTGAATGTTGGATATCAATTTTCCTACTCATAATGAACTGTAAAATTATGATCAAGTTAATGATTTTGGAATTACTTCTGCGGCAGAGAGTCTCTGGAGAATCAGATAGTTCCCTGGAAGGCTCTAGTTCTGAGGTCGCTGAGCCTTCTGATTCTTCCAAAGAGCCACTTAAGAAAGGTTCGATTTCCTGGCTACCTTTTTATGACTATTGACCACATGTTTTCTTTGTTTCCATTTTAGAACTTCATGCTTCACTATGTGTTTGTTATGCTTTTTCCACCCTTTTGTGTTGAGTTTTTTAAGGATAATGCAGTATACTCCTTGATGTACATCCCTTCATTCTTTCTCAATAGAACTTATTTTCTTATATATTAGAAAAAAAACCTTTTCTTCTTTCTCTACCAGTGGATTTTGGCTTTGATGGTACTGGCATTAACTCTCAAGAATGTGTCAGGCTTTCAATAGACGACAAATAATTTGAAGTTTGAATTTTTTTTCCAAAGTTGAAGATTTTAAATGGTGAACATACATCTTTGCGGTGCATCTTGGTGCAATTTCATGATGCTTTCTTGCATTGACACATTGGCAATGCATTTGTTGCAGTCACAATGTTCTGCTGGTTTGTTTTTGTTAAAGGCAATCTATATTGTCTGCTGTGAGGAGTTTGATGCTTCTAGAAGGCTCCCTTGTTCCATTTGATTGGTTCTGGTCCTTAGAGCAATAATGTCCATCAATGTTTTTCTTGAGGGTGCTTATCTCATAAACCTCTCTGGCCCTCTTCTTCCCCCAGCCCTTGTGTGTATGCTTGTGTTTTATGTTCATTTGTTTGTAAAATAGATGCTTGCAAATTCTTTAATTGTTACAGCTTTTATTTGCACTAAGGTTGTTGCTACTTTATTGATTAATTGAATGCTTATACTCGAGGTAG
Organism: Cnidoscolus chayamansa; assembly: GCA_948266635.1. Taxonomy (NCBI): domain Eukaryota; kingdom Viridiplantae; phylum Streptophyta; class Magnoliopsida; order Malpighiales; family Euphorbiaceae; genus Cnidoscolus; species Cnidoscolus chayamansa. Next base: position 8,077 of record CAOGCB010942254.1, on the reverse strand, counting down.
CAGCATGTTGGTCAGAAGGAATTTGAATAATGCCCCTAGTGAAGTTATTTTTAGGTTTAAAAAAATGTTAATTAATGGTGGTTTTGATGTTCTTATATACCAAATCTAGATATCTGCTTATTTCTTTTTGGTAAATTTAAATTGATTCTATTCTTTAAATTCATGAAATTTTAAATTTCAACCAATTTGGGGAATTTTTTAGTACTATTATTCAGCTACTTTTAATTTCAGATGTTGTTATCATTGTCTGTGTTTATCCAATCACCTGTATTATTTATATTGTTTTTAACCAGGTGATCGTGTGAAGTATATAGGGCCTTCTGTATGCATTGAAGCTAATGACAGGTATTTGTGCCATATCACGTGTGTGCAAGATTTAACATGTAGAGAAGAAGTAACTAAACTTGAGATTTAGAATCAATGTGGTGCACGATCTTATATTTAACTTGCTTTATCAAATTTGGTTATATGGATGAGGACCTTAAAATTTTAATAAATTTGCTTACTTCTTTCTGCTGTTTTATGCAATAATGAGTTAAATCTTCCATAGTGAAATATTCAGGAAATGCTTGCTTGATTTTATTGCACATAGTTTTTGGGTTTAATGTATCACATCAGATAGGGTTTGTTGCATTCTGGCTGCTTGAGACAATGACCACTAGCCAATAAGCTGGACCATTGAAACTATGATCAGAGTACCATTCGTGAATGAATGCTCGGATCTATTGTTGGAGAAGTTTTTATTTTTGCTTCCATTTTTAATAATTATTTTGCCATTTGTCCATCTAGTTGTCTTGAATTTTGCTCATGGTCAGGATACCCTGTTGCTCATGTATTTATTTATTTATTTTTCCTCCTTGAAAGCGTGTGATGCGTCATTGTCAAACTTGCAAGTTTTCTCTGACATTTGGACGTAAGACTGCTAGGCTGTTAATTAGTTTAATATTGTTATTTTGGTGGGAAATCTTTTGATGAGATGGTCTTGTCCAAGGTCTATCTTTTGAAATCATTTAGCACAAGCTCATCCACCACATAAACTTTTACATCACAGGATCATATTGGGCAAGATACTGACATCTGATGGTCTGAAAAATGCATATACTACTATGCGTGGCAGGTGGGTTGGTAAGTTGCTTGATGTTCGGAAGATGTAAAAACAAATGCCATTCTAGTCTGGGCATTTTATTGGATCTACATTTTTTTTATGGTTTTCATCTTCTACCTGAGGATTCAAGGTGGCCCCTAGTTTCTTCCATGGTGTTGTTACTGGTGATGATTTTATGTTGCGTTGATGCCCTTCATGGGTGGTATTGTAAAGTTAACCTACATATAAAAATATTAGTGTTGCTCGCCTTGCCTTGATCTTTGTTTGATTGCTTCTGAATTTCTACTCGGTCCTTTTTAGGCGAAAAAAGCAGGAAGTAATTACTTTGTGAAGGTTAAAGACTTGTATGTTATGGACTATATCTAACTATTTGCTATATTGCATACACTTGCGAATTATTCATCCATTACCTAGCTACTACGGTGTTTCCTTCCAAATGATAATTATTCAAAATACTATAAAGTTCGTTTTGAATTGAAAGCTCTTATGTCATGGCTTTCTTTTGTTTATTTTTATTGTTTTAATATTCAAAGACAGAGGATTGAGGAGAATCTCAAATGTGGCAAGAAAAATACTGAGACATATTTATGTAGTGCATATCACAATAGTCTATGGGATGGAGAGATGTTTATTAGATATGTAAAGGTGTGAAAGATACTCATGAAGGGGCAGTTTATGTATGAATGGTTGAGTAAATATTAAAGGCTTTCCTACCATAGATAGATTGTACCAAGGATTGACCTGGTATCTTCCTTTCCACTGGCAATAGATGAGTCAACAAATCAATTTAAGTGAATGAGCAACACTGAATGTTGTTGAAGAGACAATATCTACAAAAGATTACTTTGTATCAAGGATTGACCTGGATCTCTTATCTTTTTTCCTTTGGCAAGTGGCAATAGATGTGTTGACAAAGCAATCCAAGTGAATGATCAGGGGTGAATATAGGGTTGTTGAAGAGAGAATTTCTACAAAAGATAACTGTGATAGATAGATACGTGGAGATACAAAGGTGGACTTGGATGGAATGGATGTGTTTGTAGGGTGGTGCTGCTGTTACTATCTAGATTATTAGGTTTTGGCCAAGTGCCATTCGTCTGTCATAATGTTGTTTGGCTTTCATCTGGTTTATTTTCAAATAAAACTAATATCACTAGCTCAAGCGGATGCATATGCAGCAACCTTTAAAGGGTTAAACAACCTATAGCATTTTGCATGGTTAGGCTAACAGCTAGATATGTGCTTTTCTATTTCTGAGGCTTTATCTTGGAATGATGAATTATCTGTTTCGACACTATGTTCTGAGTTTTCAGCATGTCTTATGATTAGTTTTAGTTTAAATTGTTTGGATAGTGCTTTGTGGAGGAAATTATTCTTGTTAATCTACTTTTGACATTGGTCTGCTAGATATCTGAAGTTCTTATATTAAATGCTGTAAAATAAATTTTACTGGAACATTAAACATTGATTCTTCAACTAATAGGCTGATGCTCAAAATTTTTTGGAGATCAGATATTGAAGAATAGTACTCAAACAAAACTGTAATACATTTACTTTCAGCTTTCTTACATTTATGACATTAATATATGTGGTTTAATAGTAGTCTATTATATTTTCAGGCCTTTGTCAAGTGGTCAACGTGGGGAGGTTTATGAGGTAAATGGAGATCGAGTTGCTGTTATCTTGGATATTGTTAGTGACAGCAATGCAAATGTGGAAAGGGATGAGAAGCTTAAAGAGGAGCCTGCAAAAGCACCAGTTTATTGGATAGATGGTAATTTTCTATAGTTCTCATGTGAATGGGTACATAATATTGTTTTCAACTGCACGTGTAATTGAATAGGCAGTCAGTGAACATTTTCACATGTGAACCTGCAACCTCAGAGTTCTGCACAAATTGGCTTATACAATGTGGTAAAAATCTATGGATTGAAGGCATTTTTTATACCATTTAGCTGGTTAGTAATTGAATTCAAATGTCTTCTGATGTTGATCTCTTTGAGCTGGTTTGCATTAGTTCACCCCCTCTTTTTGACGAATAAAGGAAATTATATCAAGGGAGTAAGAGAGAGGGGGAGAGAATGAGGATGATGAGGCATCCTTGTGAGAGAAAACATTTATATTAAAAAAAGAGATAACTGCTGCAAGACATTTTCCATGGGAAAACTACTCTCGGAAGTACAAAACTTCCAAATTTATGTTCTAGAAAACATGGAAGTCAAACGAGCCACTGTATTGCCAGATAACTGCTAGAAAAAGGACATGCACAAGAATTGTTGACATGATCTATTTTTTGCTGATAAGTTAAATTAAACATATGCTTGGGCTTGTGAAGCACATGGTATTCTGATGAGATTGTTTTTGTCATTATTATTATCGTTATTTTTTGAGTCATTTGGCTTAGACGCGACTTGAACTTGAGATGTTATGCTAGTACTTTTGAGCTAAAGCTCAATGGTGGTTACATTGTTAAAATTTTCATGTCATCTATTCCAATTTTGCATATAACCCTATTCAGAAATAAGGTCGAAGATTGCGAGATCCTTTTCTCACATTTTATTGTTTAGAAAAATTTAAAATGAAAAAAACTTTTGGCATTCAAGTTACTAAGGTTTTTAGTTCTAAGTAAGACTCTGAAGAGATTCCTCACTATATCTATTATGGAACACATGAAAGTTGAAAATCAGATCAACTATAACTGCCATACACAAGTATTTATGAGCTTAGATGTAACAGTGATGAAAATTTTCTATCATTTGCAGTTAAGGACATTGAGCATGATCCTGACACAGAATCAGAAGATTGCTACATTGCAATGGAAGCTTTGTGTGAGGTACGCATGTTAGATAAGTTAACCCAAATTAAGTGATCTCATTTTATTCTTGCATGCTGATGTTCAATCTTTCTTTGTTTGCAGGTTATGCATTCAATGCAACCCCTTATAGTGTACTTTCAAGATTCATCTCTGTGGTTGTCTAGGGCGGTTCCCAAGTCAAATCGCAAGGATTTTGTCCAAAAGGTACAAGAGATGTTTGACAAGATATCAGGTCCAGTTGTATTGATATGTGGCCAGAACAAAGTAGAAACGGGGTCAAAGGAGAAAGAGAATTTTGTAAGTTTTGAGTGTTTCATATCAAGTTATGCATTGAAAGTTTCATTTGTTGATAACGTGGGGATAACCTCTTTTTTTTTTTTTTGGACTTCAGACAATGATACTTCCGAATTTTGGTCGTCTAGCCAAGCTGGTAAGGCTTGCTTTTCTGAGAATATTATGCTTTAAGACATGAACTATAACACCTTTTCATCTTGCCTTGTTTTTGTCTTCTGAGAATTTAACAAAATGTTATCATGCTCCAGCCGCTCTCTTTGAAGCAACTTACTGAGGGACTCAGGGTGACAAAGAGGTCTGATGACAATGAAATATATAAGCTCTTCGCTAATGTTGTGTCCATACATGCCCCAAAGGTAAGTCTTTCATCAAGCTTTTCATAAGCTAGAAATAAAAATCGATCGTTTTCTGTATGCTGGGCTTGGTTAGAATCATTCAGAAAACAAGATTGGCTTGAAAATCAGTTTTAATATTTTTTAAGGTGCAAATTTCATGTTGCCTCTCCTTCCTGATTGAGTGTTGGAGAATCAGTTGGGTGGGGGTTGCATTTTTTATACCACTTATCAAGAAAGAGGTTGGGATATCGACACAAGTTTGGTGGTGACAAGAATGCTTAGTAGGAAGTTATGATGGTTGCACATAATTCTAGATTGGTGCTAGAAGGGAGGTGGCTTCTTGGGTTCCACATGATGCAAAAACTTCAGTACTGGTGGAGTCCTGTTGAATTAGAGTAGTGTTTTTGGCATATAAGAAGATCATACAATCACTAAGTTGTTGGATTTGTCTTGCCAACCCCCTCTTCTTAATTGGACTAGACAAAGGAAGAAATAGAACAAAAATATCGTTGCTTTGGTTATCAAAATAAGAGGTGCTTTAGTGATTCATGCTCTTCTCAAATATTTAGTAGAGTTATATAAGTAGAACAAAGAAGTGGATGCAAGCAATACTGGTTCTTTTGCATTTGTGTTTCCATTTATATAATTGGTGTGTTGGATGTAAGCATTACTGTTTTACTCCTAATCTCCATCCACTAGTGTCCCAACTTTCCACATGGCTAAAGGAATTTTACTCTAGTTGACTAGTTTCTTTGTTTGTCATGCTCGTTATGTGCAAGAACCATGGTTTTAAATAACAGCCTTATGTAATGTTGTAACAGCTGTTATTCCCTGTTTTTTAAGGCCACTGCTGCCATTGTGCCCATAATTTATTGGCAAAGAAAAGCATTTATATCAGTTGATATGTCTGTTAATGTAATGTCTGTTCTTTATTGTTACTGTTAATGGTCCATTAGTAGTGTGGCCTTCCTCTTCTTCTTTTTTTTTTTTCATCCAGATGTTTCTGATTTTTAAGGATCATGTTTTCTGCATTTCTCTCAATTTTCCATCTGATCGTTTTTACCTTTTCATAAATCTTTTATTTCTTGAGCTAAGATCATCCATTAGTGAATGTTCATTTGAAGTGAAGAAGAGCAATCTGCATACATGTTGCGCAAAGAATGAGTTATGTTTTCATTATTTTTTTTGGTGGTAATATTGTTAGGCTTTTGTAATCTACAGATCCATTTTATTTTTAAATTGATTGATGCTAATGATGTCTAAGAATGATGGATTTGAAAAAAATTTATTTATGCTTATTATTTACATGTGTACCTTAGTTTTATTTACATATTTAAATATTTATTCATTTCACAAATTTCCATTTTTCTTTTCAAAAAAGTTTGTGTAGCGTTAGGCTGCAGGCATTGGAAGCCAGCTTCTGTTAGCGGCTGCTGCAGCTGCTACTTAAATCCATGGCAAGAATTTGTCTCCACGTGCTTTCCAGATTAATTTGTTTACTTCACCCATCTGTTAAAATGTGGGAGCCTTTCTTTGTCAACTTAGGCATCTATATGTGCTTTCTAGAGAGAATCTTTCAGCCCTTATTTAGCATTGCATTTAACCATAGTGTATGTAATGGCAGTGATTTATAGTTTTTTGGCCCTCTCATTACTGCTATCCCCATTATTTAAAAGCAAAGGAGAATCTGTTCCTGTAATGGTCATTATGCCACTTAATGGTAACGGGTATCATTTACTGTTAAGTAATGGTAACAGTTTGTTGCATCCTATTTTGTTTTTGTTTTTTTTTTTAAAGCCAGACGGCTACTATAACTCTTCCTCATTATTTTTTGTAGTTTGGTGAGTTTTAAACTGTTTTGTCTTACTATCTCTCAGATTTCCATCAAAAGTTAATTTGCGATCTACAAGTCTTTTATTTTTATTTTTTATCTCCTAACCTAAGATTATGAACTATCTTTCTATTTCTATACATTTGTATCTTACAAAAATTAAATTCTTTTTTTTTTGTTTTCTACTTTTTGTCGAAGAAAATAACGTTTAATGCTAGGCTTCTTTTTTTTGTTAAATTTGCAGTATGAAGACTTATTCATTACTATCTACATTGTTATTTTTATCTTTGAATTGATTATTGCTGATGTTGATGAATAATGGATTTACTGTCTTTATTTGATGTCTTTATGCTTATTATTGAATTGTGTATTTTAGTTATACCCATATCTTTGAACGTCCCTTTATTTCGTGAACTTTGCCATTTTTTTTGAAAAGTTTGTGTGGTGATAGGCCATTACTCTTATGTTACAACCATTACTAGCCAGTTCCAGTTCCCTTTACCTATGATTGGACCACAATTTAAATCATGATTTAGCCCTGCACTTATGCCTATTTTCACCACACTTGGCTCCAATGCAGTATCTTGAATACTGCATGCTATATCTATGTGGATTGATATCATGAGACATGACAGTTTATTTTGGTCATCTAACGGAAGTGGTAAAGTTATCAAGGCGAGAGGTGACACTACGTCGATAGGATCTCCTATGGCCTTAGGTGAGAGGTGAGGCGAGGGCCTTTTCAAAAAGGCGCCAAAGACAAATTGTTTTTACAATTTTTTATATATACACAATTAAAAACATACTTAATCCCACATAAAAATATCACATTTAAAAAAAACAAACATATTATATTCACTAACACAATAGAAATAGAAGGTAGTGCGTGCCTGTCTATGTGGCTAAGTTCAAATTAAAATTGAGATTGTAAAACTAAAACAAATTTGATATTGATTGTGACCTTATTTGTTAGAGGATCCATACAGTCGACCCCAAACTTGTTTGGGACTAAGGCTTGCTGTTGTTGTATTAGCATCCTCATCCTCTTCATCCTCTTGACTCAATCCTAAAACTTCAACATCCTCAAAATCAGACACTTTTTCCATATTCACAACCAACTTTTGCTCTCTTTTTCTAGTCATGAACTCTTGAATTTCAGTTCTTACATTTTTTGGACATTTAGGATAACGAACCACATTTTTAAAACCTCCAGCAAGGTGTTGTTTGACCCCTTCCTCCCCCCCTCTCCTCCCTCTTTATAAATTTTCATGCCATATATACATTGAAGATCATTTCTGTTGTTTTCATTCGCTTATCTTGAATGTGCCCAACTGGGGTATGTTCTTCTACTACTGGCACTAGAGCTACTACCATTAATACTTGTGTTGTCGACCATTTAAATTAACTAAGCAAAACAAAATCAAACAATTATCGTACATACAATCAAACAAATGACGTAAATCTCATCTAAATTCTAAAGATAATATTTACAAATTGCGTTTGCAAACCAAACAAATTGAAATTTGGAAAATGCCAAAATGATTAAGACATACAGCTGCAGGGTGCAGCAGCACCCTGCTCTGCTGCACCCAGCAGCACCAGCATGGTGCAGCTGCTGCAAAATTCCAGCAGCAAAGCACAGTCACAACTCTCACACCATATCCAGCAGAAAAAGAGGAGACAAAGAGAGGAGCGAG
>CAOGCB010942090.1:0-12401 GCA_948266635.1 Cnidoscolus chayamansa | reverse complement strand
CCCTTCATTTTTCATCATCATTTTTTTTACTTCTATTTATATTTTTCATAGTTCCTTATTTATTTCCATGTCTTTCCCCTTCTTCTTTTTTTCCATTTAAATTTACTTCCTTAATTCCATTTCTCATATTATTTAATCATTTTCTTGCTAATCTCATTAGTTTAGGTGCCTAAACTCCTAGGCCCTAAAATCCGTTCGTGACATTAATGTTTTGGGTAGTTCTCGAAAGATGGTTTGCAATTAGAATTACTTAGGGATCTTGGTGACAATATTACCTAAGGTGAAATGTTTGAAGGTGTTGCATTACACGTGCACGAAATATATATTTTTATGTTGTATGTTTTTACATTTCTACTCACTAAGCTATTTTGATAGCTTATCCGTTTTATGTTCTCCTTTCCTATCCCAAGTGTCCATCCCATTTTTCATATGTATGCAGGATGTACCAAAAAACTCATGGTAGACCGTACGTGTCACTATGATGTACTCACTAGGATGTGCCAAAATGTTAAAAATGTTAAATACCATGTATAAAAGTGTTTATAGATGTTGTATTGGATTGAGGTACTTATATTATGTTAATTCTGATGGCATGTATAGGTAAATGTATGACACTTGTATTAGGAATTTAATTATTCCTTATAACATATTGTACATAAATTCATAGAATGCGTGAGATTTCCATGTTATGTTATGTTAAATTTTAATGTTAAATATAAATGCAATGGAAAATGTAATGTAACAAAACATAATGGAATGTAATTTAATGTTACAACTTGTTAGGATTTCAGTCACTTTCAGGTAGTCGGAATTTTAATGCCAATAGCAGCCTGGTAAAAGCGAACTATTACAAAATAGCTTAAGGCCCTAATCAAAAAGTTCAATCATATAAAGGGTATTTTGTAAATGGATTTAAATTTCATACACATGATTATGTAGAGAGCGAAAAACCTTGAATAGTGGTGTTTGGGTAAAAGAAAGTTGTTACGATTAATATGAAAGTGATTATTATGGATTGTTGGATGAGGTACTATAGTTAGAGTACTTTGGATTGACAAACAAGGTGGTTCTTTTCAAATGTGAATGATTTGATACTGATAAAGGGGTAAGAGCCCATCCTCAACATGGTCTTGTGGAAATCCATGTCAAGTCGAGGCTAGCATCAAATGATCCATTTATTTTTGCTCAACAGTAAGCTCAACAAGTTTGCTATATAAAATATCCTTGAATTAATAAAACAAAAGCTGATTGGTATTTAGTTTTCAAAATCAAAGCTAGAAGCACTTATAACATTAGGCAAGTGATGGTTAATATAAATGAAAGTGAAATAAACTATGATATGTTGCTTATCAATATGATGATATTTGCAGACCTCAGCAAATTTTACCAACAATTGAACTTGATGATCCAATTTGCTACTTGATCCAAATGGTGCAATTGAGTTAGATATAGATGATAATGGAGGTGTAGATGAAGATGGAGATGAAGAGGAAGAGAAAGAGGAAGATGAAGATGAAGATGAAGATAAAGAGGTAGATGAAGAGGATGATGAATGATCTTCACTTTTTATTACTATTTATTTTTTTATTTAATTTTCTTATAAATTATTGTGTTTCACACTTATTATATAATTGTGTTTGACAATTATTCTTGTTATGTAATTGTATTATACTATTGTATTCTTTGATATTAATTATTTTTATTTGAGTTCTTTTATACTTAGTGATATTTATTTATAGGATGTCTAGGAAAATATCATCTTCTAGAGGTAGAGGATGTGCACAACACTATGAAGAACATATCATAAGAAATGAGGCAAAAGTTGCAATGCAAGAACTTGTGCCATCATCATCATCATCATCAACTCAAACTAAAGGTCCAATCTTGGGACAACTATATCAACAAATCCCACGACAAAATAAAACTCAAAGGAAATTTATAAGTCATTTATATTATATTTACAATTGAAAATTATTAATATATTATTATTAAAAAAATTTCTTTTTATATAATTCATATTACAATTTCTTAGATACATCTGTCACTCGATCCATTACAAATGATATCCAAATGCATTATTCTGATGCATGAAAAACTTAGGCAGAGGTACCTAAAAAGACAAAAGATGATCTATTTGAATTCTTTCGAGTAAAATATGAATTATCTTATATATCTTTTAATGATATGTATGATAAATGTATGGAATTTTTATTGAAATTATGGTAGCTTAAAATGTATTATATCGTAAATGTACAAGGTCGTATATGTAGGAAGAAATTGAAGAAAATATGGTTTGATTTGCTTGCAATAAAGTTGGGAAGGAAAGACTGCATGATATTCTGAACAAAGTTAGACATGAAATGTTGGTGAAATATAAAAAAAGCGATGTTCCATATTTACATGATTTAGAACCAAATTGGATGAACCCAGAGATATAACATGAACTTGTGGCTTGTTGGAGAAAACCAGAATGAAAGTCAAAAGCTACTAAACATAATCGAATGACAGAAAAAGATAGATCTATTACAAAACATTATGGTGGTTTAGTGAAACTTGAGATTCATGAAAAGCGATTGGTATGATTTATTGTTCTATTTGTTGTTAATTATATTCTGTTATTACTTATCTTACATGATTTATTCATATTTTGTAGGCGAAAAAGTTAGGTAGGCCACCCACTAAAATCGAGTTGTTTCGAGCAACTCACACTAAAACAAGGGACTAGTGGTGTATTTATTGATAACAATTCACAACGAGTTGATTTTCCTATAGTTATTTTATTACAATATTTTATTTATATTAATTATTATTATTAAGATGTCTTTTACTATATTACATTACCAAGTAAACATACTTAATAAAATATTATTGCATTAATCTATTTAGGGAACTTATTCAAATGCAATTGAACCCATTTTTTATGTGGATAAATGGGTTGAAATATCAGGAGGCAATAAAAAAGGCAGTGTATGACTTTGAATCTTCTAGGATTGCAAAAACACACTCACAGTTCATCTACTTCTAGTTCATGCTCATCAATTTATCTTGGTGAAACTTTTTAAATTATGTTGTCCTTGGAGCAAGTATAACAAATGATGGAAGAAACTCAAGCCAAAAAAGAGCAAAATTACTTGATGAAATGAGAAAGGAGATTTGAAACATAGTAGGTATGTGAAAGGAAACTTCGCCAATAAGTTCAGACTAGTAATTATATTTTTATGTACTTTTGATTTTATGCTGATCTTGTATGTACTATTTTATATGTAAACTCTTTAACAAATTTAGATATCTTGAAAGTTGTATTTTTTTTATTTAATTTTTAATGCATGTGAATGATTTTATTTTTATATTAAAATATTTATATATATTAGTTTAATTCACGGGAAATATGAAATTTTATATTATAGGTTGAATTTGTGATCAATTTAGCGATGTATATTATAGGTTGAATTTGTGATAAAATTAGCGACAAATTTTGTAACAGACAATGAATGTTGAATTTTAGATAAATTTAGCAATGGAAAAATTGTCTCTAAAAATTTGTGAATTTGGAAAACATCTAGTGACGAATTTTGTAATGGAAAATCCGTTTCTAAAATTTACAATAGATTTTGCGATAGAAACTATGATGAAATTTGGAAAGCATTTAGGGACAGATTTTGCGACGAAAATTCTGTTTCTATAGTTTTCGATGGATTTTGCGACGGAATTAGAAATAGAGCTTGAAAAAAAATCTTCTACTATTTTTGCAACAGACTTAGCAATAACATGGTCGTTGCTAATATCAGTGACGTCTATTATTTGTCGCTAAATTTTGTGCGAATTTCAAAGTTCATCACAAATTTTAGCAATGGGAGTATAAGCGACAAAAGTTGATCCATCGTAGATCCGTCACTGAAACCTTCAGCAACATAAATTTTCATCATTGATACCCTATTTTTTTTTATAGCTGATGCAACCTTCTTGACTCACAGATGTCTAAGTTATAGACTCATGGTTAGTCGATGCGACTATGCTCATTACTTAACCTTCAGCATGAAATTTGAGCCGTTTGGATATTTGAGTGCTTAGTTTGGATTGATTATTTTAGATGGGAACCTTTGATTTATTTGTGATTTGAAAATGAACTTTATGTATAGTTGTGTGATGAACAAAATTTTAATTCAAAAGGTAATTTAGGTCCAAATTGAAAATTTTAGTAAGATCGAATTAAAATTCAAGTTAGCTAACCCTCAATGGTGAGTTTGAGTTTAATTAAGCATGGACAATTTAAACTTTATAGGTCACAATCACATGGTTCAAGCAGCATTAAGAGAGAGCCAATTAATCAAAACATTTTTGAAAAGAAAGATTGATTAATTAACAGACCAAAAGTAGAAACACAAGGGACCCATCTGTACATAAAACCAACGTTAATATCCAATGCATACAGCATCAATCGTCTGTCTGAGAACCGACAAAAACATGAACTTTCTCCTCCTCCATACTTCATTTCAAATCAAATTTGAATCTTTTCTCATCCTCTCTCCCCAATAATATTATTATTTACCCACTACCCATTTAGATCTCACACGCTCACAATATGAACCAATCATCAAAACCCTATTACTACAAATCCTCCACTGCATGCCCAGATACTGTAACCATCAAGAAGAAGAACATGAAGCAGCAACAACAATAGAGATCTAGAAACCCATTTCAAGTTCTCAATAATGGTGGTGGTCTTGATAGTTCTAGTGCTTCTTCTTTGTCCTCCACTGAACCTCCCAACTGCTGCCTCAGGTTCTTTCTCTCTCACACTTCTTCTTCTTCATCTTGTACCAAAATGTCTTTTGATACTACTAGTGTGAGTCAGGAACCCATTCGATCAAAAAAACTTTCCTTGAGAACTCCTAAGTATGCCCTTAGTATGCGATCGGCGAAGGAGAAATTATCGAGACAAACCATTGTTACGAGACCTATGTCGCAGAGATTGCAGACGGTTTTGCTAAACCCTCCTCAATCTAGGGGAAACCCATCTCTAGGAATGTTTTCGATTTGAAATTGTTTTGTTCAGTTTTGGAAAGTTGTGGTAGTCCTGTAAATCAACTGAAATTTGACTTCAGAGAGTTGAAACAGATGGTAGTGATAGATTGAAATCCTAAATTAAGCATTGGATCAATCACGTCAAATCATCAAGAAATTAATAAGAACGGGAGTGTACTTGTATTGGCTTTGATAATTCTTGACTTGAATCAAGTTGTTGATTGCTTGATGATGGATTGATCTTCCAGTATAAGAGATTGTCAAATTTGGGTTTCTCTTAAAGGAGAAAAGAAACTCTTGACCTATATCTCTATACTAGGAACCATGACCCTTTATATAAATTTACAAATATCTATTTTGGCCCTTTAACAAAACAGAATTTAATGTCAAATTGGCATCTACACTTTTAATCCTATTATTAAATTAGCACCTCAATAGTAAATAATTCTAATTTGATCACAACACTAATTTGACTATTTAATATGATTGTCATACACATTTAATATTTACATATGTAAGACAACACTTTATTATTTATTAGAAAATAAATTCTAACAATCTCCCACTTGGGCTAACATATGTTACCTAAGAAATCTTTATGAGCTCAAAATTGCAGTCACACATAAGATGCCCTAAACAATCTTGTCCATTGATCATATCAACAAAGAACTGAAGGGACAATCTTCACATTCATTATGACTCAATCCACCATCAATCACATACATCAATATTTTCAAATGACATAGATCAATTATAGGAGTGTAGCATGGAAACTTCATTGAATGTGATCTTTTCATGCCTGTTTCCAACTGGTCCTACTTTATTGAGATCAAACATAATTTATATGTTCATATATGTTCATACAGAGTGTTCTGAAAACAGAATACTTTATTTTTCTACAGAAACTGAATTATAACATGAATATATCCATACACAATAGAGCATCTAGTACTAGAAAAATACATAAACAAACTCCTACTGAAACTAAACATCCTTAAATAGTGTGATACCCATTTTAGCAATATGCTCATGAAAGACCTTCAGTGTCACTCATTTAGTAAGTGGATCGGTAATCATAGAGTTTGTTCTAATATGCTCTATGGATATTTGTCCACTCTGTATTCTCTCCCTTACAGCCGGAAACTTTATCTCAATATGTTTCGATCGAGAAGAGCTTCTATTATTATTGGAGAATAGCACAACTGAGTTATTGTCATAGTATAACTTTAGTGGCTTTTCAATACCACCCATAATCCGTAATCCTGTGATAAAATTCCTTAACCACAGTCCATGATTGGATGCCCCGTAACATGCTACATATTCTGCTTCCATAGTGGAGGTGGCTATAAGAGTTTGTTTTGCACTCTTCCATGAAATAGCTCCTCCAGCCAAAAGATAAATGTAGCCTGATGGATTTTCTGCTGTCTTGGCATCCAGCAAAGTCAAAATCAGAATACCCAATAATCTCTAAATGATCTGACCTTTTATATGTGAGCATGTAGTCTTTTGTTCTCTGAAGATATATCATAACCCTCTTGACTACTGTCCAGTGATCCATACCAGGATTACTAAGATATCGCCCTAGCATGCAACTATGAATGCAATGTCTAGAGGGGTACAAACTTTAGCATATATCAGACTCCTAACTGTTGATGCATAGGGAATCTTTTGCATATGCTGAATCTCAAGCTCATTTTTAGGACACTGATCGAGGCTAAATTTATCTCCTTTAGTGACTGGGGTATCTCCTGGTTTACAATTTTGCATACCAAACCTCTTGAGAACTTTCTCAATGTAGCCCTTTTGTGACGATCCAAGAATACCTCGAGAACGATCCTGGTGTATTTGGATTCCTAATACAAAAGCAACTTCACCCAAGTTTTTCATCTCAAAATGATTTGAAAGAAAAACTTTAGTTTCATGCAATAAGTCCTTACAGTTGGTAGCAAGAAGTATGTCATCCACATACAAAACCAGAAAGATGAACCTACTCCCACTGAACTTGTGATACACAGTCCTCAACATCATTTGTCTTAAAATCAAAAGAGACAACTACTTGATGGAACTTGAAGTACCACTACCGAGAAGCTTGGTTGAGCCCGTAAATGGATTTCTTTAATTTACAAACCAATTGCTTTGGGTCTCCTGACACAAAGTTTTATGGCTATACCATATAGATAGTTTCATAAATGTCTCCATTGAGAAACGTAGTCTTAACATCCCTTTGATGTAACTTAAGGTTAAAATGTGCAACTAAGGCCATGATTGTCCTAAAAGAGCCCTTTGGTGAAACTGGAGAAAAGGTCTTTTTATAATCAATCCCTTCCTTCTGAGTAAAGCTCTTAGTTAAAAGTCGTGCCTTATACCTTTCCACATTACCTTTAGAATCCCTTTTGGTCTTAAATATCCATTTGCAACCAATGGGCTTCTTTCCTTCAAGTAATGAGACAAGATCCAAAACTTGATTGTCTTGCATGTACTTGTATTCCTCATTCATTGCCTCAATCCACTTATGAGAGTTGGAATCCTGTAAGGCATGAAGAAAGGTGATTGGGACATCATCCATCATGCCTTCAGTATCCTTATGTTCCTGAAGAAATACTATATAATCATCTGGAATAACACTTCTTCTCTCCCTAGTGGACCTCCTTAAAGGCACAAGTTCTTGAGGTTATTGAGTTTGAACCTGAGGAAGAACAACTTCTTCATCCTGATGGGGAAGTTCTTCAACATTATCTTGTATTAGATCCAGAATTGCTTTTGGAATAGTGACAAGTTTGGAAACCTGGACACTCCTAGGAATAATGATGGGATTCGAAATTGAGTGTTCTCAACTCGTTCCCTCCTCAAAGACAATGTTTCTAACCTTATTTCTCCCCTAAACTCAACATCCTCAAAAAATGTTGCAATTCCCGTCTCAAAAATAGATCTGGTAGTGGGATTATAAAACTTAAAGCCCTTAATATGCTCATAATCCACATTACAATAAAATATCATTATTTAGTCTAAAAAATATTAAATAAGATACCAGACACAACATTAATAATTTTATCTTTGGACAAAAATATTAACTGTAATTGGTATCTCAACGCAATAATCAAATATTGACAATTAGTCCTGTCAAATAATAAACTTTTTTTTGGACCGACTTATTATTCACATGGAATAACCAAGAATTCTTATAAACTTATTACTGCATATATATTTACCATTTGGCCAAATAGTAACCTTTCTTTGGGCCAATTGATATTCGCATAAATTGCAAATATGCAAATCTAATATTTTCAAATAAATTAATCTACACAACAGAGGTTACTTTGGCAACATATTGCTTCAACTAATTTATTTTAAAATGTCAGACAATTTAAGATGTGAAAACACCAAAATTCAAACTCAATTTTGATAGATTAAATTTAATTATGATTAAATCCGAATATCACAATTTAAAAAAAATATTGAATATCACAATTTAAAAAAAAAGAAAAAATAGAAATGTCATCGTTGGAAATCTCTGGAATTTACGATGAAGTTTTCAAGGTTTTTTTTTTATAATGGACGTTTCTACCACAGCAAGCTTCAATGCTTGTTCCAGGGTGTTTTTCTCGTTGTTTTTTTATTATTATTTCAATTATCGAAGCTGCAGTAGATGGAATCCAAATTGAATTTAAAAAGTCAAAGATTTCAAAAGAAAGACACACGAATTAACATAATGAAATTATGATTTTATTTATCATAAAATCCATCATCAATTCTCAATGATTCAACACGATTTAGGCTGTGATACCACTTAATAGGTTGAAATCCTAAATTAAGCCATGGGTCAATCTTATCAAATCATCAAGAAATTAATAAGAACGGAAGCGTACCTGTATTGGCTTTGATAATTCTTGACTTGAATCAAGTTGTTGATTGCTTGATGATGGCTTGATCTTCCAGTATAAGAGATTGTCAATTTTGGGTATCTCTCAAACGGGAAAAGAAACTCTTGACCTATATCTCTATACTAGGGACCATAGCCATTTATATAGATTCACAAATATCTATTTTGGCCCTTTAACAAAATAGAATTTGATGTCAAATTGGCATCTACACTTTTAATCCTATTATTAAATTAGCACCTCAATAGTAAACAATTCTAATTTGATCACAACACTAATTTGACTATTTAATATGACTGCCATACATATTTAATATTTACATATGTAAGCCCACACTTTATAATTTATTAGAAAATAAATTCTAACAGGTAGTTGATGGAGTTAGCGACTTTAATGGATCAAATTTTACTCCTTGGAGCAAGGTGGCAATTGGGTCGGGATTAAATGTTGCAGTTGATAGAAGCATTAGAAATGAGGATGGTCATGATCCTAAGATGAATATTGACACAAACTCAAGAAGTAGCAAAACTAAGACGCCTCTAGTTCAGGCCTCAGTATCTCGAGAGATACAATATGGGTTATCTATAATGTCTGCAATAGGGAAAACAATCACTTCAGTTTGTTATGGTACTGGCCATGTTGTGTCCGGGGTCATTGACAAGAGGAAGTGTAGGCCTAGAGGGATACTCACTGTAGGAGAAGCTAAGCCTCTTAATTGTTTTGAATGTGATGAGGTATCTGAAAAAGAGAATCCTCTAGGGCCTGTCAACAATTCTGGCGTTTCCACGTTGCCTTTGCCTTCCAAGGCTGAAATGTATTGGCTTTTGTCGCCCTGTAGTAAGGAGGATGAAGATCAGATACAAATATCTGAAAATGGTTCCAATTATATTTTGAGGTTAGACTTAGAGGAGAATGCCATACACAAATTTCCAACTTCACCCTCACCAAATTTATACAATAGAAGTACATTTATTGCCAAGAAGAAGACAAGGCATGCATCTTTGCTTTCCCCAAATGGAGGATTTGTGGGTCTTTCTTTGTGTAATAATGAAGCTATTTTATGTTCGAAAGAATGGAGGAAGAACTGCAGTGAACTCCCCATTCTCCATTGATTCCTTGAGCAGTGGAAATGTACTTCAAACCCCACAAGAACACTCTGGCTGATTAGGTTGTAATCTATGATGCTTTAGATTATGTAAATTCTAGATACAAAATTTACATAAGGATCTTTAGAATTATATGATTTTCACAATAATAAAATTACCTGATGCGGAATTAGGGTTGGCCATTGGAATTGTTGTAGAAGAACTCTTGGATGATAAATTGATTTCTCCCTCTTAACCCTCTTAATGTTAGCAGTATTTAGTGATGGATGTTTTGATGTTTGTAAACCTAATGGGTAGAAGGAGGGGACCAATTTATAGAGATTAACTTTAGATCTGATACGTCCATTAAGTAACCGAACCAATGGTCAGGATTTAATTGCAATTAAATATGTAACCGAATGATCAATCAATGGTCAGGTTTTAATTGCAATTAAATATGTATTTATTATATATTAATTGGGCCACTTAATTTTAGCCTCATGTTTAGCCCATAATTTTAGGCTAAAATCTTACATTCTCCCACTTGATTTTAGCCTCGTGTTTAGCCTATAATTTTAGGCTAAAATCTTACATTCTCCCACTTGGCTCGATAAATATAAACATAAACTTTAATAGCATTAACATTAGACATGCGTTATATGATTTTTGTAACATTCATCATAATTACCATATTATAGTGAACTGCAAATGTGAGTTATGGCGGTTATATGTTATTTTATATTACATACTCCCTTCCATATACTACGACATTAACATTTCAGTATAACATGTCTATAAATGACACATATCTCACATAATGGTCCACACTAATGTCTTGTAAGACTTTCCTGTTTTAAATAATGTCAAACATATATTATGTTATTATGTGTACACAAACGTAAGAAACAGGAAATGCAACAATAATGTTTTAGAAACACATTATTGAGCTCGAGTGTCTTATTATTATAAACATCATTCTTCAATACAACCAAGACCCATTCTATGTACATGTTCTTTGAATATCTTTGGTTGTAACCCTTTGGTTAATGGATCTGCAATCATGAGATCAGTTATAAGATGCTCAATAGACACTCTCTATTTCTTAACTTCCTCTTTGACGGCAAAATATTTTAGTTCAAAGTTTTTGGCACCTTTGGAATATTTGTCATTTTTAGAGAAAAATATTGTTGCGGAATTATCGTAGCAAATTTTCAGCGGCTTAGTAATGGTGTCGACTACCCAAGTCCTGAAATAAAGTTTTGCAGCCATAATGCATGAATTGTAGCTTCAAAACATGCTACAAACTTTGCTTCCATAGTGGATGATGTAACGATAGACTGTTTGGCACTTTTCTAAGATATAGCTCCTTCACTAAGTAGAAACACGTAGCCAAACGTGGACTTTCTATTGTCAAGACATCCAGCAAAATCTGAATATGAGTATCCAATTACTTCTAATTGATTATATCTCTGGTACATGAGCATGTAATTCTTTGTTCCTTGAAGCTACCACAAAACTTTCTTTGCAGTCTTCCAATGATCAATTCCGGTGTTGCTTTGATATCTTCCAAGCATCATAACGACAAAGCTGATATCGGGCCTTGTGCAGGTTTGGACATACATTAAACTGGCCACAACAGAAGCATAAGGAATTGGTTCAATTTCTTTTCGTTCCACATCATTATTTGGACATTGCTTGAGATTGAATTTGTACCCTTTTTGTATAGGAACAATTCCTGCTAAACAATTATGCATATTAAGTATCTCTAGAACTTTTTCAATATAATTTTTTTGAGATAATCCTAACAATCCCTGTGATCTATCATGGAATATTTCAATTCTTATCACATAGGATGCCTCTCCCATAACTTTCATTTCAAAGTTCTTTGAGAGAAATAATTTTGTCTCACACAACATGCCCAAGTCATTCACAGCAAGTAGAATATCGTCAACATATAGAACTAAGAAAATAAACTTCGTCAACATATAGAACTAAGAAAACAAACTTACTGCCACTAATCTTTTGATATATACACTAGTCAACAGTAATTTCTTGAAAGTCAAAGATTTTATGGTATCATTAAACTTAATGTACCATTATCATGAAGCTTATTTAAATCCATATATTGACTTTTTCAATTTACATACCATATGACCTTTACCTTCAATTGAGAAACCTTCAGGTTGGTCCATACACTTCTTCCTCAAGATCTCTATTTAGAAAGGTTGTTTTCACATCCATTTGGTGTAACTCTCAATCATAATGAGCCACCAATGCCATAATTATTCTTAAAGAGTCTTTCTTCGAGACTGGTGAGAATGTCTCTTTATAATCAACACCATCTTTCTAAGTATATCCCTTGTCAACAAGTCTAGCTTTATATCTTTCGATATTACCATTTGAGTCTCTTTTG
>CAOGCB010941270.1:0-10326 GCA_948266635.1 Cnidoscolus chayamansa | reverse complement strand
TATTTCTGAGTAGTGTTTAAATGGGTGGACTGCGAAAGATTGTTAATTTACTAGCTTGGTGGTGGCTTTAACTTGTTTGCAGAAAGGAGAATAGCGGCACAGTCTCTTCACCCTGCTTAGGTGGCATAGGAAAGAAAGTTTGTACAGCTAACTGAGGCTAGTGGGAGCTTCGTCTATTTCTTCCTTCCCGTATGAAAAGCTGTCGCTACCTATCTTCTTTAGACAGGTATGGACTGATTGAAAATAAATGTTGTTGCTTTGTACCGGAAACTGTACATTGTGTAGTTTTAAAGTTTTATACATAGAATTGAGGAAGCTGAGGATCAGAGGTTGATGAATACACGCCTGATGCCCCTGCAAGATGACTATACCAGTTTTTAAGGGTGTAAAAAAAAAAAAAAGAAAAACAGTTTGATAAAAGGTCGAGGTAGTCTAGACGCGGATGTACAAATGTTGGTATGTGGAGAGAGCTACTAGTGTTAGGTGAGGCCAGAGTTTCCCTTTCATGTATCGGTATTTGACTTCTTTTTTTTTTTTTTTTTTTTTCCCCTTCTCTTCCCTAAAGAGTACATTTTTATTATATTCTCATGTTCATGTATGTCTCCTGTTCCATTGTTGTTTCTTTCCTTTTCGCTGAACCGTAATTGAAGGTGTGCTAAAATCTTAGTTCGAGAAAAAAGTAGTCGCAGGCTTTTGATATTATTCTTAATGTTTCAGTAATGATAAATTTGTGCTAGTAAAAATAATGAGATCTTTTTTATTAAAAAAACAATTTTTTAAAGAATATCAAATTACTTTTCTAAACAAACGGAACACTTTCGTAGATATGTGGTCTGAGTTCCTCTTCTTTAGCATTAAAAAAATAAATAAATCAACGGCTAATCGATGGTTAGAAATCAACATGCTTCCATTCCAACTGTTTCTGTTGGTTTTTAATCTGCAATGCAATTTCAGATATAAGAGAAGAATTTTGGATCTCTTTAGTTCCTTTGAGTTGTAAATGGGGGAAAAACCTTGTATCAATCGCCAAGGCCTCTCAAAATTAACCCACGATTACAAAGGCCAACTCTTAACAATTTCAAAAGCTAGAGGTTACACTGTACGTTTGCAAATGCTAATCATCATCATCATCATTTACTTTCTGTCCAAATCCTCTCGGTCCTGCCCTTGCTCTCACCTTCCTTTTCTTCCCATTCTTCTTCTTTGCGCCCTTCTCTTCCTTCTCAAACTTATCTTTCTCCCTCTTCTCCAAGAAATCAGTCACTCCTAAATATATTACCTGCAAACCAACATTCTCAATTTACAAATACAGTCGGCATCCAAACCTAGTAATCCGAGTATAAAATCATGAACACACATCCCAAATTTTCAACTTTGGTTACCCATTATCATTTAATCACGAAAACACCAATAATTTGAGAATTGAAGTTAGAATTTACCCCAATAGTGAGAATCGACAAAACAACAAAAGCAGCGAAGAGAAGAGCCGATATTATGTTGGCGGTTCCATCATCGGGAGAGGAGACTATCAGCTGGGAGCTCTCAAGAGGGGATATAGTGTCTGAAGGCAAGGCCGCCTCAGGGGTAGCATAGATTCTCCATACATGGGTTTTTTCTTGGACAATTTTGTGGAAATGGAAGGCTATATTTGGTCTGAGAGGAGTGGATAAGGAGGTGAAGGGCAGAGCTGCGTTATGGATGTTAATAGGAGAAGAATGACGAGATTTGGGGGGGGTAACTGAAAGAAGGGGAGGAGGTGGAGTCGGGAATAGACACGCCATAGCCACAGCCATAGTCATAGTCATGGGCATGGGTCATCTGCAGCTCTTTTTACGTCGAACTTCACAGGAAGAGGCGAGGAAAATTGATAGATGAATTAGAGGATGGGCCATTGCCCAGTGGGCCTTCAGTGAATTATAAAAACATAGCTGTCGGCCAACACTCTCATTTCCTATTGGTCGAAAAGGATCAGGACCAAAAAATTGAAGGGAAGTGTAACTATTTAAATTGCCAAAATGCCCTTTGCCTACCACCAACTTGCTGACGTGGCCAAAATTAGGTGTTGTGGTCCCAACCCATTTAGAATCTGAGCTAGAAAATTTATATGGAATCAAATTACTATATTATTATTGTGTAAAGTTAATTTTAAAATTTAAATGGTAATTATAATATTATTTTTTATATAAAAAAAAGATACATGAGTTTATTTTTAAAAAGGGAAGTTAAAAAATGTAAAGCGGAGATCATGGTAATGGGAGCTAACTTTGTACACCCAAGAAATACCATTTAAGAATGCACACTACAAAACTCTATTGAAAAATGTGTTGTGGGCCAAAATCACGTGAAGTAAATATGGAGTACAATTAAAAAAACCAGACCAAGTTCTACGCAACAGAAATTGCTCATACACTTGTTGCGGTGTTAATATACTGTGGAAATATCTAAAAGAGTGCACTGATTGAGTTGTGAATGACGGCAAGCGTGCCAATTTTTGGCTTGATGAATGGCTAGCATACGGCCTTATCCTCTATGATGTAAGATCTTGTACAGTCTGGAACAAGCACGAGCAGCAGAGCACGTAACTCTAGATGGACAATGGGACTAGAGCCACCTCAACGAACGCCTCCCATCTTTTGTGCTCTACCTGCTGGCAACATACCCTCCTCCAACTGCCAACGTAAGGCCAGATAAATTTTTATGGAAATTGTCGAACTAATGTATTTTCACCTTAAAATCTGCACCCTCTGTTTTGACGGGTTTAGGAAAGGAGCAAAATGAGACCATCTGGAAGATAGTTTGGAAGTATCCACAATGTGTTCGAGTATTCCTGTGATGGTGATGCAGGGCAGGATTCTCACCAACAGCAAGAGACGTAGACAACACTTGACAACCACTACTATTTGTCCACTATGTCTTGAAGAGGATGAAACTACAGAGCACACCCTCTGAGATTACAAATTCGCACGACAAATATGAGAAAGACTGGCCTCT
This sequence comes from Cnidoscolus chayamansa, assembly GCA_948266635.1. Classification (NCBI taxonomy): domain Eukaryota; kingdom Viridiplantae; phylum Streptophyta; class Magnoliopsida; order Malpighiales; family Euphorbiaceae; genus Cnidoscolus; species Cnidoscolus chayamansa. The sequence continues at coordinate 7,335 of CAOGCB010941270.1, read as the reverse complement.
GAGAACTGCTTCTATGCTTAGACTTGAGCCCAGACTCAAATCATATCTTGCTAAAGGAGAACCTCCTCAGCTAAGAGGCATTGGTCAATATGGAATGTGTTGTTTAGCACAATGTGTCACATAATCTGGCAAAAAAAAAAGGCTTAGTGTTTAGTGAGATTTGGAAGAACACAAACTCAATGGTCAAGAAAGCAATTCACATGACAATCGAAATAATAAAGACCAAATTTAAGAATCTGCACGAGGATTCAAGTGAAAAGGAATGACAAATGGAAACCCAATAACAATGACCAATAACAAGCTATATTAAGTTGAATGTTGATGCATCTAAACATGAACAAGCGTCTAGCGCATTTAGTGTATGGGTTCTCAGGGACAATAAGGAAGAATGGTTAGCTAGGTTCGTAGTTTCCTTTAAAAGAATATCCATTTTTGAAGCTGAGTATTTAACAAATTATTATTCTCTTAAAATATATGTATTTTGATAATAGTACTTAAAAAATAACTCCGAAAAAGTCGTGGATATAATTTTAGAGAGAAAATAACCCTAATAAAAAATAAAATCTGTCCTACGGTGGGATACCCAAATTATACTGAGCCCTTAATAAAACTTCAGCATAAAATATATCCAAAGAATAGCAAACACAAGTGTTCATAAGTTGGCAAAATTTACTTTAAAATACAACTCAATTTTTTTATACTATTCTTCCTTTTTATCGAAGTGTAGAATTCACAAAATGTAATTTCATGTAATATACATTTAAAGAATTAATATCCATTTAACTGATTAGTATGATGATAACTCCTCTTAAATATCAAACAAAAAATCGTTAATTTAAAGGAGAGACATCGGAGGATTAAAAATAAGTGGATAAGTCGTCCACGTTGGTATCCATTTGGAATCTAATATTCTCTCCTTTTCGTTTTCCTTCCTTCCTGAAGCGCTAGAAAGAAGATATGTTATTACTAATTTTCCTTTTCCTTTCATCCAAACATGGCACAGACACCACAAATATCTTCCCAGACTCTGACCCAATTCTAACTGATCAAATTTCGAGAGTGTGAATTATGGGAGAGGCAGTGAAGATGAGAGAGCACCACCCCAACGGAGATGAAGAGAGGGTTGCACTTTGGGAGATTGGCCTACCCACTACCCACAATCTCACTCCTTTGTCTCAGCCCTTAATTCCCCCGGAGCTTGCTTTGGCGTTCAGTATCTCGCCGGAACCTCATCGCACGATTCTTGAAGTCAACCGTGCTTCGCAAAATACTATCTCGAATCTCCGTGGTGCTGCCGGTGGGGGACAAGTCAACGTGCTGTCCTCGAATAATTTCAAGTCTTATAATGAAGACCGAGCTCGTGACTCGATGCTCGTGGAGGCGGAGGAGGACAATATTCAACTGGACGGTTCCGGATCCGAGTCGAGGAAGTTGAGGAAAATTGATTCGGAAGAGGCGGATTCTGCTTTCAGAACTGATAATTCCGGCGATGATCCGTCGGCAAAGACGCTGAAACGGCCACGTCTCGTCTGGTCTCCGCAGCTGCACAAGAGATTCGTGGATGTGGTAGGTTATCTCGGTATCAAAAGCGCGGTACCCAAGACCATCATGCAGTTGATGAACGTGGAAGGTTTAACACGCGAGAATGTGGCGAGCCATTTGCAGAAGTACCGCCTTTATTTGAAGAGGATGCAGGGTTTGTCGAGTGAGGGCCCCTCGTCTTCTGATCAGTTGTTTGCATCCACGCCCGTGCCGCAGAGCTTGCATGAGAGTGGTAGTGGCGGTGGCGAGGGAGGGAGTGGAGCTGCCCCCGGGAATGGGCATATGGGAATGCCCATTCCTGCGCCTTATCATCCAGCGGCGGGGCCGATGATGCCAATGCCGTTGAATGGGAGCATGGGAATACAAATGGGCAATAATCATAATTATCATCATGGGTTCGATGGTAATTATCCCTATAACGTGTTACGACAGAGGGATTGGAGCGGAAACAATTATGGTTCAGTTGTGTCTTATCCGCATCATCCCCAGCCCGTCGCTTCTCCTAATGATAATATGTGATGGAATGAAGACTTCTTTTTGACACTCCTTAGGGAAAGAGACAGAGGTGAGTTTGTCTGTTTGGATTGCTAAGCTATAAATTGATTGTTGATTGATGCTGTTCTGTTTTGATAATGAAAAAGAAATATAGCTCTTTCCCTTTTTTGGGAAGTCTATTTTGCTTGCTTGCTTGCTCATAAACAGTAGTATTTAGTAATTTTAGAGCAGCAATTATGAAAATTTCATTCCTGAAGGCCACTTGTAGAAATATCGACTCTTCCAGAAATTTTTTGTGCCTCAGACCAGGTGCTTTGAACTTAGACCAGGTGCTTTGAACTGTTTCTCCGGCCTGAAGTAAAATATTTCTACTGGTACACAATCAATGGAGGGTCTACTTTTCATATATTACATTGCGTGAACGCTGTTTCTCAAATCCGTGTTGTTTATATGCTGACGAGTGTTTAACAATTCATGAGATGCTGGAAATCAACTTATTTGCATCCTGTAGCGAATAAATCATGAGTGGAACTGGGAACTGATATGGGATGAACTACATGTAGATAAGAATGAGTGTTTTTAAGCTTATTGGTGGATTAAATTTTGTTTATATTTATTTTTTTTTCCCGAAAACAGAAATTTGCTCTTTTAGTTCTTAAGTCTTAGTAGAAACAAGTATTAGTCGTGGCATTGAAAAGATAATTTTGTTTACTATGATATTTTTTTTTAATTCAATTTTGTTTGCTAGGATTTTTTTGATCTGTTTGTTAAACATTTTCCTCCTATTGGTTTCTGTTGTGACAAGGCACAAGAAATCAGAAAGCAGACATGAAATGGTTTATGGATTCAAAGGTCTAGGATCTGAAACCAAATCCTGTCCGCTAAACTAGGGGAATGAAGGAACAACCCCAAAAGCGAAATCCTATGAGCAGGTGAAACAGTAAAACTAAGAATCTTATGAAACAAATTAGGAGAGCGCAATAGTTATATTATTTAATGCTGCTCAATGGCATGTCTAGACACTTTTCTTGAAGTAGAAGACCTCACACATCAGGTCTACATCCAATCCAGCTCTAAACCATGGGCGACAACTTCATTTGTTATAGCTGGGAAGCAAGAGGGAATACGCATTGGTACACTTCTAACATTAGAAGATTAAACTATTAGTTTCTGGGTCGTTTTATGCGAATCTACTATTAACATGATCATATCCCAATGATTTAGCATTTCTAGAAAGTGGAAGTGCTTCATTCGATAAAAACAAAGTTTTTATCTGAATGAAGTTTGTGGATGCATGTTGTTAACAAAATGGCCTGGGCCTTGCTCCACCTCAAAAGGTGGCTCAAAGGTGGAGGGTTGCCCAAGGTCTTATAAGAGGCATACGATCCTTATTCCAAATAATGTGGGCTTCAACACACCACTCTTACGCTCAGACCAACTGATGTGTGAAACACAAACGTGACGCTCAACATGCGCCTATTCCAAACACAAACGGGCGGCCAACACGCCTACCCCAACACAAACGGGAGACCCAACATTGGATACAAGGCTCTGATACCATGTTAATAAAATGGCTCAGGCCTTACTGCACCCTAAAATCTAGCTCACAAGGGAAGGGTTGCCCAAAGCCTTGTAAGAGGCACACAATCCTTATTCCAAATCAATTTGGGATTCAACACATGTCATCATGCACCCTTCCACTGACATAGGCATATGTATATTTGGAGTATGCAACTTGGTACATCTGTCATCTTTGGACTTTTGGCACTATAGTTAGTTTTCTAGTGTCATTTTGAATAATGGATTCTTTTATGGTAATTTAGAACCCCTTCTTTTCATGAATTTGTTTTAATTTCAGTTTGGGTGATATTATTAAGTGATAGTTTACATACATAATAACTTTATGTTCAGAAATTTGTTTAATTTCGTTTTGATAATATTTTATGTATTGTGTTTATATTTAAAATGATTTAATTATGTTTAGAACTTCTAATCTGTAGAAAATTTCCTTTATTATTATCCGTTGAGCATTTGTTTTAATGACAAGCAAATGATACAGCCTTTTGATTTTAGTAATATTAAAGGAATGAAATTTACCTGAATTTCAAAAAGGCCCACTGACAGGTTCTAAGGTTTTACATTTTTTGCTCTTAATTGTCCACTTTTAATTTTGGAGCTCCAACTAATTGGCTGCTCAAGAACTATTGTTTTATTTTCATTTTCCATAGATTCTGAAGTATGAGCAAGCCTGCTGTACATTAACTCTGGCTAAGAATTTGCACATATGACAAACATGAGAGGGGTTGTCAGGAAGGTATATATGGAGAAAGCTCGGAGACATTTTGGATCTGGAAGGATCATGAATACTTGGAATCCATCTCTTGATACTTATCTTATTATAGTTATCTGAGGACAGCCATAGGATCTAGGTTCATCACTTATAATTGCTTCAGATGATGGCAACTTGTAGCATACACTTATAACTGGTGCTTTAATTTATAAATATTAATAATTTGCATAACTGGATATATCAGTCCACCTTTTAGCAATACAGGGGAAATGAGTTAAGGAGCACTGAAAAGAATTCAGTTATAACCTACAATGCCGTGCATTAAACACAATTATTATTCTATATTCTGTTAGAGTGTCTTGAAAGTGAACTGATTGTTTAGTCACTGCTCTGTTCAAACCAAACGTTTCTCATTTATTTAAAGCAATTTCAATTTTTGTGGGAAAGCTCCTTGTGCAAAATCTCTCTATATGCAGTGTTAATTTCTTTGTGCGTTGCCATTGATGAGGACTGCTCATTTGGTTCTTTAGTCATGAAGGCTAGACTTCTGAATCTGTAGTTAATTTGTATCCTGTAATAACTGTGGCCACTGGCCGGTGGCTCTGAGGTGGGTTTCACTGATTGTTCCTTGCTGCAATGAGGAAGATATAGTAATATATATATTATGTATTCGTTTAATTTTGGTTGCTGCATACGTGGATTCATGCATGAAAAGCCCATTTCTTGAAAAGATGGATGACTATGGCTTCTCATACTATACTGATTGGATGGATACAATATGCTTAGCCTTTATAGAAGCACCCAGTAACAAATTATTATATTCCGTGGCTTCAAAGTGATGGGACATGACTGCTATTGCATCTTCCTTTACCTAACACTTGATAGTTCTTGTTGCCTCCTGGCATTGATTTTTGCTTCTGATTTTGCTTTTCCCTTGTCACTTATTTTCTTCATATCTTTTCTCTGTTCGTCTCAAAAAGCTAATTTAAGAGTTCTAACAACTTTGTAGGCATCCTTATCCCACTTCATTATTGCATTTCTCTTGTATTGGAGCTGAATTGTTGGAGGAGAATATCATCCAGGTGATGACTTGTCCTATGGCCATTCAGCCATCCATTTTGAGTCAAATGGATTACTTTGGCCCTGCGTTGTTTTCACTGCAAGGTTGGAGTCAATCATTCTGGTTAGACCAACTATGTTCTTAAGGTGATTTAGATATGGAAACTTGAGCTTAGTGTTTGCCCCGAATATCACCTGATAGGCTGATAGACTGTTTTGGGCGGACAGTATCATAATATGTAGGTTAAAATTTGCCAGTATCAATCATAGCAGATTGTCCTAAATTCTCCTCAAGTAGGTAAGAAGAATATGGCAAATGACTTTGTATAGGAATAAAATAAACTTTAGCAATGGATAGTGAATGAACCACTTTATGCTGTTTAGGTGCTTGGATGACGTAGGCCCAAATGCTTTTTGTTTTTTTTTGTTTCTTTTTCCTTTTTATCTTTTTCATACAAGTCCAATAATATTTGTTGTGTGAAAATTTTCCTCCATCTATGTTGCTTTATTGCAATTATCAAGAAAAATTATAAAATGGAAGCCAGTTCATGTAAGCTTATGATATGGCAATTATCATGTAGATGAATCTTTTAATAGTTATTTTTTTTAAGAGTTGAGTTAGTTATTTATAGATTTTATTTTGTAAATTACATGGATAATTCTTATGGAGTTGCTCCGCCGCCATTAAATTTCCATGGCAGTAAAGAGTGGGAACTCATATTGTCCCGCTTGTTCCAAATAGATTAGATTGTCCCTGGCTGCCTACAGAGAGAGCGCCAATGTACAAAGCCTGAACAAACCTATATTTGCTTCCTGCAACAAGTCGGTCGTATTAATACACTTAAATTTTTTTAGTCCAATTATTTGACGACGGCAGGATCTATAACAATTTAACGATGGAAATCCACTTATATTCCCTCGGAATATTATTATGTACCAATTTCCGATGGCAATGCAGTTGTGCCCGACTGATTTAGAGGGTATTAAACAATTAGTTTTGGTTGGGTTAAATTTCGGATTTGTTTGCAAATGGTCTGGGCCAAGTGGATGTGAATGGTTTGGATTGTTTCCCAACCAAAATCTGCAGCTGTGAAGTCTGTCAAAGTCGAGGACATGCATACTTCTCATTAGACTTTGTCTATGTTAAGGACACATCATAAAATATTTTGTGAGTATTTTATTTTGCTTTTTATGTAAATATAGGTAATTTTATATAATATAGTTGATACATTGAATTTTATGAAAGTGTGGTGGAATTAACAACAACAACAAAACAAGCCTTAGTCCCAAACAAAGTGGAGTCAGCTGTATAGATCTTCTAACAAATAAGCTCACAGGCGATATCAATAATCACTCTTTAAACTCCTTCCATTATGCTGTAATGCATCAGTATATGCCCTTAATTTTGTAACAATTCCACAGTTCTTAGGCTGTCTTTATCAAAATGCAACCGGAAACACTCTACAGGAATATATAATTTATTCAAATTTCAAAATTTTATTATAAATAAAAATTAAAAATGACATGGTCAATTAAAATTGTAAGTATAAATTTATTTGATTCTTACTAGAAAAAAAAAAGGTCTGTTAAATGTTTGGTAACCAAATTGAACAGATCAAGGACAACCTGAAGACGTAATACTTGGTTGAATACAGGGTTTCTTTTCTATATGGTTTTTTGATGTTCACCTTCAGTTTAGTAGACCATAAAATTAGAACCCAACCTGTGAGCCTGTCGTTAAATGTTTTAGATTTGCAACGTAGTACTTCTGATACCAGTGTGGGCAGACACAGCCAGTGCTTCATCACAAGGGAAACACGGTGAGCCTTTGGGAGGAATTAGCGGTGTACCTGGAGTACTTCTTGTAATCTGTAGCTTATCAATTTACTCATACACTAGCCACATGGAATAGTCACTAAACATTTGTGTGAATAACAAGGGACTTTCAG
>CAOGCB010940765.1:0-11372 GCA_948266635.1 Cnidoscolus chayamansa | reverse complement strand
TTTATGGAGGAGGGGGAGTATCTCCACTATTCAACTGAACCAACTCAAATATCATAATATATTTGCTTGCCCATTTAAAGAAACAATTATTAGGGGGTTGAAATGACTGCAATTATATACAGTGATAAGATGTATTGCTGAACATAAAAGTTATATAAAATGTTGTGCATATGGCCATTCCAATATGAAAAGTGGAGAAGGAAATAATCGTACCAGTAACAACATCCAATTCATAAACGTTGCTAATCTGAGGACCAAACCGGAACGTTTGTCCACTAATTCCAGCATTTGAAAGAGTCCCACCAACGGTGAGCTCCAAATAGTCAGTCCATGAAACAGGTGCAACTCCTTCTTTTATCGTTGCATTGAGCACATCGATCCACAGCTGCTCACCTCCAACATCAGCAAATAAAGGGCCTTTAGAGATAAAAATCCCATTCCCTTTCTTATTTTCCCTTAAACCCTTCATCTCCACCACCACCCCATTATTAACCAAGTCCTGTCCACGAGTGCTATGGCCATTGCCCCTAGCGGATATTCCAAAAGGGGTTGAACAAGTGAAGGAGGCTTCGATTAGACTGGAGATATCTTGTGCGGATGATGGGTAAAGAACAGCTGCTGGTTCGTTATGGACTATGTTACCGTAATCGGTAGAGGTTGATTTTATGGCGGCAGGATGGGCATGAAGCCTATCTCTTAGTTCAGGTGGCATTGAACATTCCAAGGGTTCTGATTTCCCTGGAATGGACGTGAAAAGGGTTATCAAAAGCCGTACAAGGAGAAGTCTTGGGAGTAGAGAACTCCTGGAGGCCATTTTTGGTTTCAATGAAGAAAGATAATGATAATTGAGAGAGAAAAGGGAATTGGGTTTGTTGCTAAGGGTGTTGTTGATCGATGAATGAAGGGAAGAGGAGTATTGAATGTGTATTTATAGCGGAAAATTGCATGAGATTGGTGGCTAGTTACTTGTAATCATCATAAAGAAGAAATGTTATTTTACTTTCTCTGTGTAGTCATCTTGGTGATGAAGATTCCGACTTATAGCTAAAGGTTTTCTTCATTCTTGTTGGCTAATTATACTGCATAAGGCCGAATCTTGTGGTTTTGGAAGTTGTGATCTCGCTGTTAATGTTGTTTTTGTATCTTTCTTGCACTTGTATATATATTCTTAAATTTCTCCCTTTCCATTTTAAAAGTAAAAAAAATAAAAAAAAAAAAAAAGAAAATATTAATTTACAAAGGGTGACGAAAGGATTTTTTTTCTCTCTCTAACATAACGAACAGAGTGAGATTTTTTTGAAAGGTTAGACTTCGAGCTTTCTTTAGTTTTTTTTTTTTTTATACTTTTTTACTTGCCTTCTCAAGAAAAGCCCTTCATATTTACTTTGATGTTCTATATTTAATTATATTTTAATCATTTAGTGGTAATATTTGTAATAACAATAATAATAATCCTAGAAAATGACAGGAAATTAATCCATCTAGTACATAGGTGGCTTGGTCATGCCTGGTAAGTTCTCAAAGAATTCGCTCGTTCGTTCATTTGGCTGACGTCGCCCGACCGGATTTTCTGACAAACCTGGAGAGATGGAAACATCATCTATCCTCTAACTAGCTTTCTCCAAATTGCAGGCCCAGACCATGACAAAGCAATAGCAGTACTGTGCGGTTTTGACGTGTCAGAGGAGTTTTGAAAATCATTCTTTAGTATGGATGTTACAGATGGGGACTGGATTGAGGTTAATTTTGCGCAGTAAAATAAGGGTTGAGAATGATTTGATATGGCCTAAATATATCGTTCTGAAGTTATGGTTCATTGGTCACCTCCTGAGCCTGATATGTTGAAGCTTTGCACTTATGGTTCTCTAGTTGACAGACTAAATTAATGAGCCTACGGCGGCGCATGCGAATGGTATAAAAATTCAGGAATCGGAATTTTTTATTTGATTTTTAGTTGAATTCACAAATATATATATATATGTTCTGCTGATGCATGGTCTGATAATATGGAGAAGTTGGCATAGCTTCCTACAAGAAACAACTTCGATCGTCTGATACATTCATATTCTCTACTATAAAGTTTGAAGTTTGTGGAGGGATTTAGACAGTTTCTAGGCAACGATTAGGTCTGCAAGTTGGTGAAATTGATTATTATGGGTTTGAGGTGTTTGATTTTGGGATATGAAGAAGTTGTTAGCTCGCTGTAATTGTACTTAAAATTCTTAGATGGTGGGCATGAAAATAGCGATTTTGTGTGTGTAATAAGAGAGAGAGAGAGGGGCATGAAAAAGAGCATAGGGAGATCATCAAATCTATTTGAAAAATATCACATTGACATTATGATATGATAAAATATAAAAACCAATATGCATTCTTTTATTGTTTTGTGAATCAAATGGCTATGGAAAATTACTTGTTGAAAATTCCCTGTCCAGGTGACAAAATCATTTTCGGATCAAACAAAGCTTTCCTCCGCTCAAAATCTATCCATTTAGAGCCAAAATGTTTGATCCACTCTTCTTTAGTTGCATGATTAGCAAGATAGTGCTTAATTTTGATACCAGCTTTATCACAGAAATCTATTATCGCTTTGGTTTGATCCTCATAGACGTTCCAATCGTTAACCCCACTTGTGTATAGAAGTCCTAGGGAATAGAAAATATCTTCATCGGGTATGACTGCGGACATTTTAGCATTCCATCTGCAAAATTATTTAGAACGTCAAGAACTCATCGTTAGTGGAGAAAAAAAAAAAAAGAGATTGTCTTGTGTATCTAGTAATAGAAAAATCAGTATTAAATCGCTTGCTTACGCGTCTCGGAACAGTGGGTAGAAAAGGACAGGTCCTACGGTAATATTTCGTTTAAGAACAATGTCCCTGAAAACGCCTGAATTGAAGTCTGAAATCCGTGATTTTGGTATGAAGAGATTTAGCCACGGATGGCTTTCATTCTTCAGAACAGTGATTTGGACTCTGGTTAAGAAATCTACATAGGAGACTTGTTTTTGGTAGATATATTCAGGCACGGAGATAAGGCCTTGGAAAAACTGATTCATTTCCTGCAAGAAAAATTACTAGGATAATTAACGATGATGCATGTAGCTAGCTCCTGTGTTCTGGGATTTATTGTAAGAAAAAATGGACGAACCTTCTCAACGGTTGAACCTTTGTAGCTGCGGGCCATTTCAAGACTGTAGATGATGCCATGTTTTTTAACAAGGGATTGAATTAAAGGGAGATCTGCTGGTGGGAAAAAATAGGTACTCCATGTATTGGGAGTGCCATTGTCCAATAAAAGTCCACCTTCCAAGTAAATCACTCTTCTGTCGCCTGGTTTCCATCTGTTGTTTGCAATAAATTTTTCTTGGTCTGCTGTAAAAGCTGAGAAATTGCTGTAAAGTGCTTGTGCCCACAGAACCTGAAAAGAAATCCATTATCAACATCATGACATTCCAACTCCATCATAAAGATTATTTTAATCTCAATGACGTTGTGGGATCATACCATGATTATCATGGGAGATTTATTTCTCTTTTTATTGCTACTTTCACATAAAAACATCTAAAAATTGAATAATTATTTTTTTTTTAATGGTAGGAGATGATAATTTTTCTTACATCATTCTTTCAGTATTACATTCATTTCCATATTTATAATATAATTATCCCAATTGATATGATCTGAAGCTATCTCCATTACATGTCATATTGCAGAGACTAATGTATCACGTGCTATAAATTGGAGAAGCAAAGGTTACAAGTGGAGTAACTAATACGCCTTAGATTGGTACGGCATTTTACAGCCGACCATTTATTTTTTTGACTTTTTTTAATGTATAATTAATTGTTTGACTTTTAAATATTATTATATATTAACAAGGTATGTATGTATGTATATCTTATTTTCTTTTACAAAGTAGTTCGTCTTTTCCAAGCAAAAGATACATATGTTGTATTTCTTTATTCTATTATCTATATTTAGATACTACTTAGTAGTTTTCCAACAAAACTTTCATATTATTAATCAATTCCTTAACGTTTTGACTTTGTGTATTTTATTTTTGTCTACATATACCCAAATGAATCAATAGAGTAGCTTGCCTGCACGATTTTGTCCTCCCAAGGAAACTCATTGACAAAAAGGAGGGAGTCTTTATGCTAAATTCAAGCTACTAATGACCTTTAACACTCGTACTTTATACAAGGATATTAGAAAAGAAAAAGCTGTATAAATAATGCATGTGCATGATAGATTGAGAGTATAAAGCAAGGGGTGAAATTGGTTTTGCAGATAATTAACGTACCCTTTGAGGAGCAGGGCCTAAGCCAATCCTTGCTCTTTTTATAATCCCAAGCTGGCCTAAGCCGCCTAATACTCCGTAGAACAGATCAGAATTTTTTTTGAAGGAGCATGTCACCACCTCTCCTTTTCCTTTATCAACCAAAAACAAATGACCTTCATTAACCTATCCTTGAACATATGGAAATTTCATGCATGCTCATGAATATATCTACTTGTCATTATTTTTTAGGCTCCAACTAAGTCATATGACCTCTCCCACTTGGCAATAAGCAGATAAATATAATTTGACTCACATGCATTTTGATGTATATATGTATAATCTTAGACTCAAATGACAAATAAGATCCTAATTGATGTTTAAGCTGCATAGGTGATCTTGAAATTTGATTTCCATAGGTCATCTCATGCGTAATATAATAAAGAAATATTGACTTAGCTACATGATATAGTCAGATCACGAAACACCATTCTTTTCTATCATCTCCATCATATATATATATATATATATATTTGTAAGAAGGGTATGGTAATCTAAAGCTTCCTTGGGTGGTCTATTTGGATATTAAATTGGGGCTTTTTAGGGAGGATAATCTCCAATCTTCAATGATATTCAAATATCATTGCATATATATTTCCTAACTTAACACTTAGTAATAGGAGTTGAAACGACAATGATTAAGATATATATTGCCTAAGATAGTAAGTATAATTTGAATAAGATGAGAGTTATGGATCAGATTTAGTTATTTGAAAACTTTTAAAAGGAAATTAGCATATCCAGATTAAATATATAAATTCATTTTTGAATCCTATTATCTCACACTTTAATTTGCCAAGAACATAATTAAGTAAATCTTGTACTTCTTTCTTATTGAAAGTAGAGTATATGTATCAACATGACACATATATTGCCTAACATATATATATAGTAATAAAGATTTATGTATATATAATTTATGTATATATATATATGTATAGTAATAAAGATTTATGTATATATATATATGTATAGTAATAAAAAAAAAAAAACAGTGTGTTTATGTAGAAAAATTCCCCAATTTCCAATTTTCTTTTCCCTACTCTCCCTCCTCCTACAGTGAAATTGAATATTGCCTAACATATATATATAGCAATGAAGATATATATAGTAATGTATTGCCTAACATGGTAATAATGATAAATGGCCTAACATATATGGTAATTAATTATAATTAGAAAAATAATAAAGATATATACTGCCAAACAGTAATTATAATTTGAATAAAGATGAGGATAATGATTTTAATTTCTCAACTTTTTCTGGGTTAAATTTCCTTAAAGTTTCATATACCTAATCATGCTCATAAGGATAATGATCTACTCAAATTGGTTTGTTTTTAAAACAAATTGAAGTGTAAGATAAAACGGTTCCGACTATATATTTTGAGTGATAATAAAGTGGATAAATGGCATTCAAATGGAGAAGTAAATAATGGTACCTGTGACAACATCCATTTCATAAACATTGCTGATCTGAGGACCAAATCGGAACGACTGGCCACTAATTCCAGCATTTGAAAGAGTCCCACCAACGGTTAGGTGCAAATAGTCAGTCCATGAAACAGGTGCAACTCCTTTCTTTATCGTAGCATTGAGCACATCGATCCAAAGCTGTTCACCACCCACATCAGCAACCAGAGGGTTTGTGGAGATAACAATCCCATCCCCTTTGTTCTGCTCTCTTAAACCCTTCATGTCCACCACCACCCCATTATTAGCCATGTCCTGTCCATGGGTACTATGGCCATTGCCTCTGGCTGATATTCCAAAAGGTGTTGAACAAGTGAAGGAGGCTTTAATTAGACTGGATATATCTTGTATGGATGATGGGTAAAGAACAGCTGCTGGTTTGTTGTGGACTATGTTACCAAAATCGGTGGAGGCTGATTCTATAGCGCCAGGATCCACATGAAGCTTTTTAGCGAGTTCAGGGGGCAATGGACAAGGCAAGGGTCCTGATTTCCCTGGACTTGACGTCAAAACGATTATGGAAATGATCAGAAAGATAAATCTCTGGATTTCAGAGCTGATCAAGTCCATGGTGTGTCTTTTTTCTTTCTTTCTTCGAAAGAAAAGACAAAGACTAGAGGGGAGAGAATTGGGATGTTGGTGATTGATACAGAGGGTTTGGATGTGTGCCTATTTATATGTAGCTGACTAGTTTTGTTTTTCAACGTATTAGATTTATGTATTGGTAATTTAATTTGTTATAGTAAAATAAGTCAATAAATGGTAAAGATATAGTATTAATTACAAAAACCATAAAATGGAGACACGTGTGTTGGTAAATAATTTTCCAACTCATATTCCTTATTGGGACATATGCGTTTATCATTAGATTTTATGAAGTATATATAATTGTATGATTTGTTATTATGAAAAATTGGATCTAAATTAAAAATAATTTAATTTGATTTAGTATTTATTGGGTTTAAATAAGATAAATTATGAGTATATATGTGTAGATATTCTTTTTATAATTTTTAATTTTATGATGAGTAAACGATTTCATGGATTTAGGTATGCTTTCGCTATTAATTTATTTTTTTATGATTTAACATGATAAATTTTGAGTTATGTAATTTTCACTGGATTATTTTTCTAACAGTAACAATTATTTATATATATATATATATATATATATATATAGTAAAAATAGATAATTACATATTATAAATTTATCAAATATTATCATTCTAATTACAATTACAACATATTATTTGTATTGATTACTTGCATTTTATTTTAATATAATTTCGTATTTTCTTTTTTATTTAAATGTATTTCTTTTAATAACCATTTATTCTCCACAAATTAAACATATATATTTTTCATTATTATTATTATTATTAAAGTTAGCACCGAGTTTTAATTTTATATGTATATATATAAAATCAAAAATCTCCTAAATCAATTTCCACGAGCAGTCCCAAAAAGAGCCATTACATAATATAGATTACATTAGCTTTCAGTCCTCCAGAGCTTAATCAGTTCATGCTACAAGTGAAAATGTCTTTCTAGGATCATATATAAACAGAAACCAAACTGCTATAAATAGCCATACGGACTATAACTAATGGATTAATATTTAAAGAAGAGATGGACCAAAAGCAAATTCCACAACTGATCTAAGTTCATCCCAATCACTGTTAGAGAAGGCATCATTCCCATAAGGACTTGAAGTATTCGACGGGGATGCCATAGATGATGAAGGCTGATGAGTTATGGAGCTCAACTGGTCTGCATGCAACTGTTTCCACTCATTGACATGCTCAAAAACAGGCTTCTTGTCGCTATATTGAATGTGTGGAGCACCAAAACTAAGGTAAGTTTCTCTACTATTAGAATCCACACTGCATGTCTTAGAGCTTGTGTCAGTTGCAGCTGGTTGACGTTTGTTTGATATTTCTCTCCAATCTGGTGTGTACTTCCTATGCGACACGTTTCTCTTGAAAATCCGACACAGTGTCCAAACTTCCTGTGATTTCATGAACCCAGAAATTAGAGAAATGCAAAAGGGACTTAAAGACCATATGCAATTGGTTTCTCTAAAGTGTACATTGGTAGCTATCTTATAAACTTCATCTTTCTTACCGCTTCTTGGGCAGAGCTTTTAGCGTTGACAAGATTGGTGCTGTTGCAATCGTTGGGGGGAAGGCGAAACTCATGCATCATCCAATCGGTTTTGGTACCTTTTCCTGCACTTCCTCGGTAGTATACTAAGGTTTTCTTGAGCCCAATGCAATCCCGGCCTTCTCCTCCATGTGAGTACACAGGCTTATCAATGCCGGTTGCTTTCCAGAATCCAGACCCCGTCACCCTATTTGGTCTTATGCTATTTCTGTACTTCCTCCCTCTTTTGCAAAAGAAGTACCCTTCTTTCTCTCCAACGCTGCTGGGCTCTGTACATCAACAAAATAACGAGAGATATGCTTTATTTAGTTACTTTTTTCCTGTGAGCGATAATATATATCACTTAGAAGAGTTGGATTTGCATTTATTTTTCTTATTCATATCAAAATAATTCATCGATTACAAAAACATGTAGTTATGATTCCTTGGCTTCAGCATGATTAATTCTAGAGGGGTTTCCCGTAGCTGTATTTTTTTAGCTTCTTCTCACCTTTATTACCAAAAAAAGGCCATGTGAACATAATCAATGAATAGAACTGTTCGATTCGCGTACGTAGTAGACTTATCAGTTTGAAAGAACCCTAGATGGGTCAGAAAAATACTGATCAGCAAGCTATCTAGTATTCATAAAGAAACCTCATAACTTCGACGAAATAAAAACTTAATTAATTTACTTAGATATTGATTAAATAATCCAATCATCAAACTCTCCTCAGTGTTCTATCCAAACCCTAGTGTATTCATCATCATCTCCTTCTAAAGAACGAACAAAAACACAAATGAATTTGAGATGCAGAAACAATCGAGAAACAGTGAAATAAATTAAAAAAAAAAAAAAACATACTTGGAAGATCCCATGGATCGTATTTGTAGATATCAACTTGTTTGATGAGCTCAATACTGAGTGGTTTCTTGTCAACCTTTCTGCGAAGATAGAACCCTAAAAGTTCCTCATCAGTTGGATGGAATCGAAACCCAGGAAGTGTAATTTCTTCATCGTCATCATCCATATGTGGGGTAGTATTAGTGTTGTTGATGTTGTCCATGTTTGCTTGGATGATTGTGCTGGAGAAGCAGCTTTTGAAGATGAAGAATGGGATTTTATAAGAATAAGAAGTCTAGAGAGGCGGTGGCAGAGAGAGTCAAGTCTTGTGTTTTGACTCTGTGGTGATAATGGGACCATAGATATTAGATATTAGCTACGTAGCAGCGAGAGGAAAGAGTCTTTCCCTTTAAATTAATTTGATTCTTTCATCGAGACAGACTTTATTAAAGAGAAACTGAGATTTTTTCTTCCATGCAACCCATTTCTTTTTTTTTTCTTTTTTTTTTTTTTATTTTCTTAAACACCAATTGAGTGATGCTTCTATTACATCATGTTCATGTAAATCCGGACCCACTTCTTTATTTTTTTTTCATTTTTTTTATATAAATTATCATATATTAATTCGAATTTATTAGGTCATATTAAAAAGATAAAACACTCTCTTTTAAAATTTAAAGATGTTTCGTGCTCATAGCTCGAACTCGAACATTTAATTAAGAAAAAAAGAGACATTTTTTATATTAATATTTAATTATTTTTTAAAATGGAGACTTTATACTTTCATATTTATTTATTACTTTAATTGATAGAATATAATAAAGGAAGAAATCTTACTTATAGACTAGCATATCTTGTTCATGCAATTGTGAGATGAGATGAATAATAAAATAGAGTCAAAGAATTATTAGCTTGGATGGATGTTTTAGTAAGTTGATTTACATTTCCAAATGAAAACGTAACTATACATATATACTCTTTTTAATTTGTAATAATAATAATAAAAAATTGTGTGAAAAGCAAAAATCAAAAGGAATGCCGTACAAGAGATTACTGGGTAATAAAATAAATTAGGTGGTAATTACATTCAAAGTGTTGAGGGACGAAAAAGAACATACAGTCGCTGGCATGAAGTTATTGTATAATTCAAAGAAAGAAAAGCATTCTAGAAGTTGAGCCTACATAATTTGACCATACACATGCATATGATGATCGAAGATGTGACCACCCACTTTATATTATTCACCACCTTTCAGACTTCGCTCAACTTGATGACTGATTTTTCTGCTCACCGCATGCATTTTCAACTTTTCAAATGCATTTATTTGTCTTTTCCTTTTCTTTAATTTTTATTATGTTTAACATTGTTCTTTAATCATAGAAGAAGAGTGGGGTCTTATGATCTTATACTCAACATATGTATATATATATATCACGTAACATGTTATAATAAAAGAAACAAATATTAATAAAAGGGAATGTGAAATGGATTTGGATTTATGACAACAATGATTCCAGACTTTTAGGGCCGACAATGTCCACTTACACTTTGGTCAAAATTAAACAGCATTTAAGACAATTTCATCATTCTAAATATGTAATAATCTTAATATATATATATATATATATAGATATAAATGAGTCGGTCCATGGAAGTAAGTTTGTCTGCCACAAGAATTGGAAATCATTAATAATAGGGATCAATATATGAAAAATTCAACAATTGATTGATAAATGAACTGACTAGTCAATCAAGATTAACCATAATCATCCAATAGTCAATAGTCTCCAATTAAGCTTTACTCACTAAACCATCTTTACACTTGAAGATTATGACATTTTCAACATCCAATTTATTTTATATTTCTACAGCTACTTAGTTCACTATTCTTTTCCTTTTCTTTTTCTTTTTTTACACTTTTTACCAAATAATTATCTTTTTTCTTTCTATACTCTTTTCTGCACAATATTTCAAAAGTTATAATTTTGTTTTCCAAAAAAAAAAAAAAAGAATTATAGAAGAAAAGGCCTAAATAGGAAAAGACAAAGTCAAAGTCATTGGTCAATGAGTCTGAACTTTTCATGTTCTCACCCTCTTTGTAAAGTCAAGACTTTCGATCCATCAAAAATCTCTGCTCTCCAATTCCGACCAATCCTTTTGAATTTCTTTTACAATTTAATTAACTCTTAAATTATATATATATTTTATTAAGTTTTAATTCTCTCTCTCTCTCTTTATTTATTTATATATATATATATTAACTGAATATATCTAATCTTTCAAAAATAAGATCAATATGTAGACTATAAAATATAAAAATATCAAGTCTAACATTTGAATCCAAAGTATATATTTAGTGACATTTTTTGTGTTGAATAAACTTATATAATGATTAAAGAACCTTCTCCGCCATTGATTTCATTTACACGTTTTTTGTGCACAACACCATTTTTCATGCTTCTTCTTCTTCTTCTTTATAATATATATTTTTTTTATTTCTTACTACAATAGCTAATGGGAGTTTTCCATGTTCATTTCCATGTTGCATTCATATATATATATATATATATATA
>CAOGCB010940711.1:0-10847 GCA_948266635.1 Cnidoscolus chayamansa | reverse complement strand
TTTTTTTTATTTGCAGATCTTTGCAAGAGACCAGTTGATGGATTCTCTGCGGGTTTGGTCGATGAAAACAATGTATTTGAATGGAGTGTTTCAATTATGGGACCCCCTGATACCTTATAGTGAGCACCAATTCTTTTATATATCTTATGTGAATTTGAAGTTTGGGTTTTTAAATATCTTGCAATCTTTTTCCTTTATACCTTCGAATTCTATTTGAGTGTAAGATTGTGCGACTTTAATTATGGGTCTAGCTTCTTTTATGCGCATGTTTGGTGGATTCTCTTGTTATTTGTTTTACGATGGAATGCCTGATTGATTGGTTTTCAGGGTTTTTGTATCGTTGAAGTATGAACTGCATCGATTATCTATTTTCATTATGATCTAATACCTTATTGAGAAGCTAGTACTTACAGGTTATGATTCTTGGTATTGATTATTTATTGGCGTCTAGCCTCTTTTGTGCCCGTGAGTTGGTTCTTGTGTTTTTTGTTTTCTGACGGAATTCTAATGTGGCTGATTGATTTTTTTCCTCGATGCTTTATTTTTTGTGGGGGGATTGGCCTTATCATTATTAGAAGTTTCATTTTTCTTGCCAAAATGATCAAATTCTGTATCTTTGAAGTTTCAACTGTTGTGATTATTGTTTTTCATTATGATTTAACACCCTTCTTGATAAGCTATCTCTCACCAGTTCTAATCTTGGTATTGGTTGTTGGATTATTTTATCATGTAATGAAGCCGTTTATTTTATTTTGGGCTTTGTTGCTTCATCATGTTTTGAGATAATCTAGACTTAGGCTTATAGAGTGGCACATATCTGTTTATACAAGAGTTATAAAACACATGAGCTTCCAGAAGTGTAGCTTAATATTTTGTTTTATGGACAACTATATCAAGAGCTTTCATGACAAGAAATTATGTCATGTTTGTTTTGAATTATGGGGATTGGAAAAAGTTATTTACTTGTAACCAATTCTTTTGTTGCAGCGAAGGTGGGTTCTTTAATGCCATTATGAGCTTTCCACATAACTACCCCATCAGTCCTCCGACTGTAAGGTTCACGACAGAGGTGTGGCACCCAAATGGTGTGTACTTTTATTCTTAAGTTTCCCATTTTAGTCGTATGTTAACAATTTAAATGGGTGAATGCCTGCAAGTGTATATATTTGAGATGAGCAAACTCTAACGGTTGCCACCTCTTTAACAGTTTACCCAGATGGAAAGGTTTGCATATCAATTCTTCATCCACCTGGTGATGACCCAAATGGCTATGAGCTTGCAATTGAGCGATGGAGTCCAGTCCACACAGTATGTGATGCTATTATGTTCTTCTGTTGTTGCATTTATTGATATTTCCTCTTGAGATAATAAGTTGACCAATTATTTTTTTGCCTGCTTTTGGTTTTGCCTATTAATTCTTGGTTGGATTACGTGCTGTTGCTTAGATGTGTTTAATCTCCTTGTAATTGTTGTGAATGCTAAAAGCGGCTCAGTAGTTACTAGTTATGGCCTCATGTTATTCATGAAATATGATGTCATCTGTGGCTTAATAATCTAACAGTTGGGTGGTTCCAATTATTTGGAAAAGTCATCTTGCAGTTCTGAATACTTCATTCGTGGATGATGATGAGTGCCAGAAGAGATATGCATATGGTAACTCTTTGCATCCGTGCATGTTTTTAATGAACTTTCTGGCATGATCATCTGATGGCTGTTCTGATTGGCAGTGCATCTTGATGATGGGCAACTGTAAAGGCAGAAACATGAAATGACTGCAGGACTGAATTCACATCAGCTCTTAGGGGCTTAATTGTAGCCGAGATTGAGGTGCATTTTCCTGAGCCTTGGCACAACTGTAGTTTAGAAGAGATCGCTTGGACTACGGTTGCTTAATATTGAAAACCTTTTTGTGGGAAACTAGAGTAGTCTATTTGTGAAGGAAAAGGAAATGGTAGTGATGTTGACATGGTAAATGATGAAGTGAAAGTGAATTTTTTTGACTTGGTCAGCTTTGTTTTGTCGCCCAAAGGGAGAAGCTAATGAAAGTCAGGAAAATCAGAAAACGAACTTTGTGTAGCAGGAGGGCAGCGAGACATATTTTCCATTTTGCACCAGCTAAAGATGATGTAGATTTTTCTGTATTATGAAGTGAATTCACCATTATGCCCTAAAGATGACTGCAAAAAGAAGGTTCCAAGTAATGTTATGAAGTGGTTGTTGTTAAGAAAAAAAATTCAAGTAGCAGTTATATTATAGAGTAGTTAGTTGTTAAGAAAAAATTAACTGTCGAGGAATACATCTAGCTCTAGTTGTTTGCCTGAGAAGAAATTCAAGAAGGAAAATTTGAAATATTTCATACAGTGCATTAGATAAATATTGCATGTTGCAGTTTATTTTGTTTGTGTATGAGTTTGACCTGAGCCTGAGAAGTAATTAACAGCTAATTATTTCTTATTTACTTCTTTTCTTTTCTTTTTTCACCTAATCTCTTTATAATTCTTTGTTGGCCAAGTGGTATCATTACCTATTGCTATTTACACTATCCTGTTAATATTTATACGACGATAATTTGCAGGTCGAAAGCATTGTTTTGAGCATTATATCAATGCTTTCAAGTCCTAATGATGAGTCTCCTGCTAACGTTGATGCTGCGGTAAGTGTAAATATCATTGAGTGGGGTTCATTTGATGCGGTGAATTTAAGATTCTATGCCACCGGAAAATACTGTATCATAATAGCAGTAGATACATGACATTGCATCCATAACCTTTTTATTTCTGTGGCTCTCAGTCTCAAAGGACATGTTCTGGATTATATGTGTGCAGAAACAATGGAGAGATAGTAAGGAGGAGTTCAGGAAGAGAGTAAGCCGATGCGTGAGAAAATCGCAAGAAATGTTGTGATGGAAATCCAATGCTGAAGATGTTGAATGAAGAGAGGGAGAGGGAGATAGTGAATCTGTAACTTCTTGCTGCTCATGTTTGAGCAATTTAGTGTTGTTGGTATGAACCTAAATTAAATTTGTTTCTTCAATTCTTGGAGAGTTATAAATAAATAGGTTTTCTTCCGTTCTCTTCTCTGCTTACATAACCAGCAAAACTGAGATTAACATTAGTTTACTGATCTTATGATCAGATCAGGATTTACAGAAATTTCATAACAACACATTTTCTACCAGTTTATGAATCTTTAGTACGAGAAGGACTAAATACCCTGCTACTCTGATTTTATGGAATTATTGTATTTTAAATTATTACTATTTTTATTTTATATTTTTAAATAGTTATTTATTATTTGAATACATAATATTTTAATTTTATAATTTTAAAATAATAATTAAAGAATTAACAGTTTGATAATAAAAATAATTTAATATGTTTAAAAAAAGTAATTTAAAAATAAAGTAAAAAAGCGAAGAAAGAAAGAAAGAAACAGAACCCCATAATTGCTGCTCGCTGTCTGGCTGCTGTTTCTATTTTCTTTTCAGCCAAACAACTTTCCCTCTCTAAACCTCTCTCCAAAACACCTTTATTTTCCCTCTCTTAAAAGCAGTTTCAATTAAAGAAAGAAAACCAAATTTCATCTCTTTTTCTTTCATCCTTCCTTTACACGATTCTTTCCTTCCTTTTTTTTTTCTTCTAACAAAAATCCCATATGAAACTCTTGTTATGTCCCGTGACTCCATCTCTACCTTCTTCCTTCTCTCCTTTTTCTCTTCTTTTCCTCTCATGACTACGCCTTTTCCCTTCCTTTTTCCTCTTTCCCACTTCTATTTTCTGCTCAATATTACCATCCCCACTGCCCAGGATCATGCGCTCTCCACAGCCCCTCCGTAACGGAGAGACCCCGTCGCCTCACCCCCGGATCCCTCCTCCACATTTCCACTCCACTGTCTCCCTGCAGAAGCTCAAACGATTCAACTCACTGATCTTGGTATTCCGACTTGCTACTTTTTGTTTTTCTCTCACCTCCGCTGTTTTCACGCTCACTAACTCTAGAGGATTCGATTCCCCTCATTGGTACGACTTCGATGCCTTCAGGTATAATCTATCTATCTATATATATATATTTTTCTTTGTAAAATTCATTTCTTGTCCCTGTTTGGTTGCTCAGAAAGTTATCTCCTTGCGATTCTAGAAACTTCGGGTTTCCAAAAATTTTTAAATTTTCCTTGAATTCAAAGTTTGGTGCGAGACATTAATCACCTAGAACATATATATTTTATAAATTTATATTTTCCTTTCTGTTCCTTGTTTTTCTCAGCAACCAAACTAAGTTCTAATTCTCTTCAGTTTCTTTTAAACTAAAGCTAAATAAAAATCGAGTATTGCAGATACGTTTTCGCTGCAAATGCAATTGTGACTGTTTACTCAATCTTCGAAATGGCCGCCTCCATTTGGGAAATCTCCAGAGGAGCCACTCTCTTCCCTGAAGTCCTCCAAGTTTGGTTCGACTTCGGTCATGACCAGGTAGAACTAAAATTAAACGCATCATCAAAAGCTCCATATTCCTCCTAGGGTTTTTGAAGTAAGTGAGAGGTCTAATGACGAATTTTTGTGCGTGTAGGTGTTTGCATATATGCTATTGTCGGCAGACTCGGCGGGCACGGCGCTGGCGAGGACGCTGAAGGGAGGAGAGACTTGTACAGTTAACAATGCGTTCTGCGTACAATCATGTATAGCAATCGCTTTGGGATTTGCCGGGTTTGTGTTTTTAGGGTTGTCGTCCTTGCTGTCGGGTTTCCGGGTCGTATGTTTTATAATCAACGGCTCTCGGTTCCATCTTTAGATTTGATCAATCGAAGAATTTGTAAGATTTTGAGTGGTGATTTTTTTTTTTAACTTTTTTACTGTGAGAGCGTAGTGATACTGTGTGACAGAGTGTGTGTCGTGTTGGTTTTTCTTTTTTTTAGAGTGTGTAGATGGAATTATTTTTTCTTTCTGTATTATTTTACTGACTAATTAAGTAGATTGAAGTGGATGCATTTCCCCTAACATTCCGTTCCTGTTTCCAGTTTTCATTTTAATCAATAGAAAGTTCCTATATGATTGCATTTTTCTTTAAATTGTATATTTTTTTTTATTTTTTTAGTTTGAACATTTATATCAAAATTAACAAATATATATATATATATATATATATAGTGTTTTAATTTGTGTAGTTTAATTCTAATTAAATTGATAATCTCCAATTTAATAGGCTAAAATTTATTAAGGGTATAATCGATAGAGATGCATACAATGACGTCTTAACTTCCAAGTCCAAATATTCCTTTGGGTGTTCCAATTGCTTTTCAAAGAAATTTTCGCATGGGACCTACTCCTTTAAACATAGAGTTTATCTTTTTCCAAAGGATAAGACATGTTTCATTAATTGCAGTGCTCCAGGTCCCAAATATTGTCCATCAGCTACCTAAAAGGATCGACTTCCAGAAAGAGATAAAAGCCTTGAGAGAAAACAACAGAAAACAAAAAGAGAGTTTTCTGCCTCTAGCATGTAATAATGAAATTTTCTCTAGAATTTCAATTATATGACTTTTTACACTTGACCACATTAACCAAGAGGACATATTTGTCTTTTCATTTTCTTCTAGTGTAAAGAGAGGGAGAGAGAGAAAAGAGCACATTGATGCTACTTAATGTCACTACACATTAGAAATTTTTAAGTGTCATTGATGTGATTATGAACATAAAAATCCACTGCCAAAAGAACAAAGCACTTACAAAAAGTTGTCAACTACCCGCACATAGAAGCATTCAATCCTCTCCCCTGCCTCCAAAAAAATGTTATATGTAATCGGCTTGTACAATTTTCTTTGCAATGTACTTCCCCAAATATTCGTATCCATGGGAGTATAGAGCCTCAATCTCTGCTCTTTTCTCACTTTGAATCATTAATGTCAATTCTTCCCTGTGGCTCTCCTGTCAATTAACCATTTCACTTGTTAAAGATGCTTGTTCTTATTATTATTATCATCATTTGAATATGAATGAATCAAGGACTATGATCATTAAACGTAATTGCACCGGTAAGATTTCTGAGGACATCAAGCTATTAGCAATCTGCAGGTCCCGTGGCTTTAACTGGACTTGTGATTCTTCAGGTATTAGCTGTAGATCACCCCCTCGCAGTCCTAACCACTTCACATTGCAAGCTGAATGAAGGAAGAAACAATTTAGTAAAACCCTGGACCAAGAGACAAGGATAACATTTTAGAATTATACTGGCAAGAAAACACCATATCTGTATGCCTCCAGACCCATCCCTATGCTTCCAAACTTGAAGGTGCATAGTATAGCTAATCCTGCTGGGTTCCTTAAAAAGTTTCAAGAAATTATTTGCCGGCATTATCTCTTATATGAAATTTGACAGGAGTAGAAGACTAGAAGGTATCTATACCAATCAACCAGTGCCAAAATGGGCAATCCAGGAAATGAGCGGCTCATTCGGTGAAGAAGAAACCTACATGCATTTAATGATTAACAAAGCCATCAAAGGAGTAGCATAATTAAAACTATTATTACTTGTAGCATTCTTAATTGCTGACTTCTCATCATTGTCGATCATTCATGACATGAGATACCTTGTGGCTATATCAGGGTACCCTTTAGCCGTAATGAGAATGCTAGGAATATGATTGAACAAACGATCTTCCGCCAACCGCTGGAATATCGCATGCTACAAAACCCAGGTATATTTTGGAAACTGAGAGCAGTTTTACAGTGTCCGTAGAAGAACAACTACTACAAACAAATACCTTTTCCACCACAATGATGTAGCGTGCATCTGTCTTCATATGCAATTTGTCTAAAATATTCAAATCACCAGAAATGGCATACCCAGAAGATCCACATTCGGCACAATCCACAGCCTCATCTTGGTTTGGTTCCTACCACATGATTCATATGGAAAAAAAGGAGATAAGACTGAAAAATGATCATGAGTTATGCCCCAAATGCAGCTATAGACTTCTGATGAGCAACATTTGATGAATTAGTCCCAAACAGAATGCCAAATATTAAATAATGTACCTGAAGCAACAAGCGCCCAGCAACAACTCCTCTGCTAGAGGCTATGATTCCAAGACTATAACGGCTGCAACGAAGCAAGGCTACAACATCTACGACACACAAAGAAAATCATGAGTTTCTACTCTATCGATTAAGAAATAATAGGAAGACCCCATGAAGGTACGTAAAAATGAGAGAAAAGACCTTGGATTGTCCTGTTGACCTGCGACTGAGATGAGAAGTACTTAGGTGAAACACATAGCAACTTGTAAAACAGCTCTCTCTGCATGACCTTCTTTTCTTGAACAAGAATCAGAAAGCACACCTCCATCACCTTCCATACTAAATTAGCAAGGAAAAAAAATAATAGAAAAAAGAATGCAAAAGGATTTCAGTTCATGTTAGTGCAGAAAAGAACACGAAACAAAGTAAAACAACATGGCTTAGTACCTCTAACAAACGCCTTAGCTTCATTGGCTCTCATGAGAGACCTTGTACAAAATGAATGAGAGAGAAAAACCCATGAAAGATCAGTCAACAATCCACGACTTAGTCTACTATTACTCGAAGTCCTTTGTATCTATTCAATTGAAAAGAAAGCTCCTCTTAACTTAATCTTCTGCTTAAAATCCTTAAAATGATAAAAATTGAACTAGAAAATATGATTGGATACCAGAGGAAGATCTGAAATTGCAGGATCAGGAGCAGACAAGATCCTGAGAAAATTGAGCACTGCAACTTCAATTCTGGCTCGAGCCTAATGAATTTGCACAAAAGAGAAAAAGAAATAGATGAACGGAAGTTTTGAAGTGAAACTGAGGCATATTAGCGGATGATTACCTCAGAGGGAGTGAGGATATCAGCGTAGCAGAGTTGTTGATTGGAGAAAAACTTGAGCGATGATCTTCTCACATTTTCCATCGTCGGTACCTGCTTGCTTTGCTCTATGGAATTCAACGAGAAATTGAAAATATTGAAGAGGATCCAATATGCACTGCCGGCACTTGTGCCCGCGATTAAGAGAGGATTTTCAATTTGTCTACAGCTTTGGATTTCCGACTTTTATTTTTTCTAAAATAGACAATTTTGATAGATGATTTTGTTTCGTTCATTGAGATGCACCCAGGGAGAAGCTATGCACTAGGGAAAGGAGATGCACCTAGGAAATGTACCTAGGAAATGGGGATGAAACTAGAAGATGGGAGTCTTGGTTAATGAACCAAGGTATGGGATACATGCATGTTACTTAATAAGTCGCATGTAAAGTATTTACTGAAGCTTTAGAAATGAGCATCCTCAACACTATAAAAGGAAAATCTTCAATATGCCAAATGCTTAAACAACTTTGACTTCAATGAAGATGACTATAAAACATTCAGATAATGATGATAACAGCTAGGAATTGTATTGAAGACTGAAATTTCCATTAAAGCAAACCTACGAAATTAACATTGTGCAAGTATCATTCAATCTCTTCGATATGAAACACCTGTTTTAATTGCCTTCATATTTTGGGTCAGCCATCACATAATGATAAGCTATCACCAGGACAAATATAAAAATGCCAAGAAAATTGGCAAAAAACCCAGGTCTTGATCGTCAACACAAACATAAACACAATCAAATTTATCAGTTAAGAAGCAAATTTAATCCGTTATTTATGTGCATCGCCATCAAAAGAAGAGTCGCAATGAACTTTCTTATGCTTACAATATCCCAACCTAAAGGAAAATATGAACTCTTGTGGTATTCCATTCCTTTCTTCCTTAGCTATATTGTTCTACATCATTATAGAATAGTAAAAAGGAATAAGCTTCATTGCGAGCTAATTCTCCTTGGTTGAATTTATGGACATATTGTAGATTCTTTAAGATAATTGCAGTTCACGTAGATGTTTGATTGCACACATATGATGAAGAAAGGTACTGAATAATTCAATAAGCGCAAATTAGCTAAACCCCTGAAACTATGTTATCAAAATCAAATGTGGTCTGTGGGAACACTAGGTAGCATGGTTTTAAATCGCTGCCACAAACATGGTCACAGCTATATAATAGGTATAAATACATCAAATAAAGGCTATAAATATAGTATCCATAAACACCTACCCCTTAAGAAAAAAGTACCAATAGCAAATATCTTTCATATGTTTTATTAAAACTATAAACATATCATTTATAAACATACCAATTCTAAATAATAATTATGTACAGAGTTATTCTATAATCAATAATGTGTTTTAATAAACTAATTATAGAAAGTAGTTCAAAATAAGAATAAAACACATAACGTTCTATACCATATATACTAATACTTTAAAGTGTAATTCAACTAAAAACTACTATTGATGTGAATTTTGATGAACAAATATACAAAAAAAAAATCTAAAAAATAGCAAATACTAACAAAGGAAGAAAAAGAAACAGCAAAATAAACTCACCTTTTAAAAAAATATAAGTCAGTAACTATGAAATTAGGTAGTTTAAGATGAATTTTAGCTTCATGGGAAATAGAGGCAGGAAGAATGAGTAGTTTTAGAAAGAAAAAGGAGAGATTTTTTATGAAAATGCAGGTTTAGTGCGTTTGGGAGCAAAATGAAGCCTTTTATTTCTGTTTGGACTGTGAAAAGGGTAGATTGAATTAATGGTAACATCATGTAACATAATGGCTGTTACAGCTGCATTATTTGGGAGTCTGTAAATAACGAGGTACAAGGTAACAACCCTCCAAAATTCCATAACATAACGGCTGTCATGTAACGTTCCATAAAACCATGCTAGCTAGAGTATGGGGTCCCAAATGCAATTCCTCACATCATCCCAACAGCAAGCAAGGCAAAAGGTTCAAGCATCCAAAAACATCTGCGAAACCATTTCAAAATTCTAGACCAAAAGTAACCATTTCAGGACTCTAGACCAACAGTAACCATTTCAGGATTCTAGACCAACAGTACTACGAAATTCAGAAAAGAAAAACTTCATTTAGCTTTATTTAGCTCGAAAAGACATCAATTTAGACACTATTAAGAAAATTTTAGGCAAATTCTTAATTTGGTGTCCGTATGACTAAATTATAGCACAAATAATTTTAAAATTAAATTTTAATGTCTTAATAGATTTATAAAAATATTTTCCTCATCAACAGCCTACAGCAAGAAACAATGACAAACAGCCATTAGGTATATCACACTTCAGATATTTATCGCATACCCTTAAATTAGGAAATGAGGATTCAAAAAAAGTTGATGAAATCGAGCAATGTTTGATATCAAAACATTCTAAATAACAAAATTCACTACAGATAGAAAGGAAGCGATCGCAGTGGGATTCGAACCCACGACCTTTAGATTCGGAGTCTAACGCGATATCCACTCCGCTATGCGATCGTGCATGTTCGTAAGACCTGCTCGTTACAATTTAACTGTTCCTTGAAAATCACCGAACCCAAAAAAGAGAAAACAGCAATAAATTCTGACCTCCCAATCCCAATAAAAGAGAAAATGTAATTCGATTAAATTCCAAACGACCAGAAAGAGAAGCTTAAATGCCATTATTAGATCAACGATGCGATCCTAGCGTCTTTCAACGGATGAAGAAAAAAGAGGGATCACGAAAGTTACCTTCTGGCTGATTCGAGGGGGAAGAAGCGAAAACAGTGAGTAGATGGAGATCTCGATCAAAAGAGAGGGTAGAGCGTCTCCTTTCTCTTGACGTAGATATTTTTGTAGCGGAGACGGAGAGGTTATGTAACAGAAATATAGCGTTTCCTGTGCAAGTTTTCCAAGCTTGAGCTTTGATGGGTATCACGTGTATAGTCCGTGATTATTTAAATCTCGTT
>CAOGCB010940342.1:0-27845 GCA_948266635.1 Cnidoscolus chayamansa | reverse complement strand
ACAATAAGGTTTAAGAAAAATTGTAAGTATTTATTTAATAAGTTAGTTAGTCATTTAATGATTGTAACAACCTCGTCAAAAGACAAGCAGTTAGCTGTTTCTATGGTGATACTCTACAACCCACCAAAATCAAAGCATATCGAAAAGATAGACAGGGAGAGAGCGTTACTCTCGGTCTGCAACATCAATTTATATCATATCATAAAATTATATATCACGTAATTTTAAATATTTATAATATATAATATAATTTTATATATTATATAATTTAATATTATTATAATATATAATATTAATTTATATCATAAATTTATATAAAATATGAAAAAAAACGTGAGAGAGAACTGTAGAGAAAAAGGATATAAAGTGAAAGGCAAAGATACGAGAGAGAGTTGCAAAGGAGAAATGAAAGATTTTTTCAAAGAGAGATTAAAGATATTTTTCTTGAAAGATGCAAAATAAAGAAAATAAACAAAACGTATAAATTAATTAAATTATATATTTTTTTAATATAAAAAATAAAACTCAAAGAGAGAATTTATAATTTTGGGGTTAATTATTTGTGAAGCAAATTACTTATAAATTAATGAGATCTACTTACCAATGGTAAATCATATAGCAGATTAATGAGTTTAAATTCGAATAACGTGTCAAAATAGAGATTTCACCTATGTAGGTGGTCTCTCGTATACTTATTATTGAGCTTAGAGTGCTCAAATTTGGTGAAATGAGATTAGCTGAAGCATTTCGTAATAAATGAATGTCCATTCTTATATATATTTCGTCCTGCATTTTGTAACCGTCGATATTGTCCCCATTTGAGGAAAAATAAATTCTCCAAAACAGAACAGGATTCAGCTAGTCTATATATGTTGCGCAAGGTTTCAAGCAAATCCTGATCAGCTGGCCTCATATGGTCCTCTGTTAAAAAAGAAAGAAATAAAAACCATCGGCATGGAGGATTCAAGGCACCACAAAAATCTATTCCATCACCAGGCTCAAGATCAGCTACACTCACTTTCCTTATCAACACCAAATTCTAACTATAATTCTTCCTTCCCTCATGCCCTTGGCCACGATATCCCTCCTATCAACACCGTCTCTGTTTTTTCCAGAGAATTTTACAGGGAGTCCAAGAAACTCTGGTACCTGGCCTGCCCTGCCATTTTCACCTCCCTCTGCCAGTACTCCCTCGGCGCCATCACTCAACTCTTCACTGGCCAAGTTGACACCCTGGCCCTCGCTGCTGTCTCCGTTGAGAACTCTGTCATCGCCGGATTTTCCTTCGGCGTCATGGTATTTATATATGATTATTTTTAACTGTGCATGAATTTAATTTGGGTTGCCAAGTTGTTGTAAATTAAACGCTGATGATTTTTAAGTGGTAAAAAACAGCTTGGGATGGGAAGTGCACTTGAAACGCTATGTGGGCAAGCATTTGGTGCTGGGCAGCTGCAAATGCTAGGAATCTATTTGCAAAGATCATGGGTCATTCTCGGCACCACAGCCTCACTTATGTCTTTGATGTATATATTCGCCACTCCAATTCTGAAGCTAATTGGGGAGAAAGAAGCCATATCAAAGGCAGCAGGGATATTCTCAATCTGGATGATACCTCAGTTATTCGCTTACGCTATGAATTTCCCAATGGCAAAATTCTTGCAGGCTCAAAGCAAAATGATAGCTATGGCCTTAATCTCTGGTGTGGTCTTGGTTTTGCATGCATTTTTCAGCTGGCTTTTGATGACGAAGTTGGGGTGGGGACTGGTGGGAGCAGCGGTGACGTTAAATGCATCTTGGGTTCTAATTGATTTGTCTCAGTTTGTGTATATTGTAAGCGGAACCTGCAGGCAAGCTTGGAACGGATTCTCATGGCAGGCATTCAAAAACCTGTGGAGTTTTGTCAGGTTGTCTCTTTCATCAGCGGTGATGCTTTGGTAAGTTTCTTTGTCCTCATTATCAGAGGAATGACATGTGCAACAACACATCAGGAAAATCCAACACGCATGGTCTGCTTTTTTAAGTCAGCTCTGCCATTTTCTTTTTTCTGGGAAGAGGACGTTGTCTTCTTGGTTAAGTCAGCTAACCTCTGCCAGTGTTCTGGAATATATATATATATATATAATTTTAAAGTGAGACTTGCCAAATTCATGACTTATTCATTTTAAATGAATTTTGGGTATATAAATTAAAAAAATTTATTTAAATTATTCTGTATTTAATATATAAATTTGAATAAAAAAAAAGATTTAATTAAATTGAATTGAAAGCTATGGTGCAGCTTAGAAGTTTGGTATTACATGGCATTGATACTCTTCGCTGGTTACTTGAAGAACGCAGAGGTTTCAGTTGATGCCTTGTCCATATGGTCAGTTTCTTCATCTTATTATAGAAAATGTTTTTTTTTTTTAAAGAAAATATTTTTCATATCAAATTAATTTATATAAAATAAATGGAGCCTTAATCATTAAAAAAAATAATTAAAAAATTCATAATATTTTGCTAATTCTTTTATTTTTAGAACTTCTTAATAGAATTTAGATATTTTTTATTTTCGAACATACTAAAAATATTGAAATAAATTCATAGTAAAAGAATAAGATATTTCTATATATATATATTAGATTTCCTTACAGAAATTTAAAATGATCTATATTTGAAATGTTGATGGTTTAAATTCATGATATATTGAATTGCAGCATGAACATTTTTGGTTGGATGATGATGCTTTGTGTGGGAATGAATGCAGCTATAAGGTTTGTGAAGTGACCTTCTTAATTTATTTCAAAATTCTTGAAATTACTATGACATGCAAAGGCTATATCTTTACGTTACGTTGTTGCAGTGTAAGAGTATCAAATGAACTAGGCGCAGGTCATCCAAGAACAGCAAAATTTTCAGTGGCAGTGGCTGTAATAACATCCTTCAGTATTAGTGTAATAATCTCTGCAATTCTCATCCTCGCAAGACACAAGTATCCATCTTTGTTTTCCAAGGATCCTCACGTCAAACAACTTGTTAACAAGCTAACACCACTGCTTGCTACTTCTGTTATCATTAACAGTGTTCAGCCTGTTCTCTGTGGTAATTATTTCATCGTCTCTATATATAAAACCCATCATCCAAATCAAAAGCTACCTACTTATCACTGTTTATGTGTATCTTTTATATTTGAAGGCGTGGCCATTGGAGCAGGATGGCAAGCTATAATTGCATATGTGAACATAGTTTGTTACTATGCGCTTGGGCTTCCTCTGGGTCTTGTATTGAGTTACAAACTTGATATGGGTGTTCGTGTAAGTGTTTTCTCGTTTGAATACTCAATTATAATAAAATTTTCTCAAGTGGGTATGAATTAAATTGTGCAGGGAATTTGGTATGGAATGATGTCAGGAAGTTTGGTACAGGCTTTAGTCCTTTCCTTCATCATCTATAGAACAAATTGGAACAAAGAGGTGACTTACAGAATTCAAATTGGAAGCTCTGTTAATTATATATATGTTTCTTATGTGAAATTAAAAATTACATGCAGGCTTCTGTTGCTGAAGATAGGATAAGGAAATGGGGAGAAGAGGTAGCTTCCAAAGAGGATAATATCGGAGCTGTAACTTTCTCGTAGAAGTGTGAAGGAACAAAGAGATAAAAAAGAGTTTTCAATAACTTCAGTTTTAGGGGAATGAATGCTAATGTAATGTATTTAGTTTTTTAATATGAAAGAAGATATATTAGAATATTAGCGTACCGAACATAAATAAACGGTGCAAGATTTTATGTTAATAAATAAGTTTTACTAAGGAAGAGTATTTTCACTTAAAATTATAAAATTTTGAATTTGAGCATTGCTATTTATTTAGAGATATTGATGATTGGTATCAGATAAGGAAAACAATGTATATATAAGTGTGTGCCAAGAGGTTTCTCTCCCTCTGTCTCTTATGGAGCAATGTAAGCAGCCGCTTCTCAGTCTCACCTCAGGAAACGAGAACCAAACCCAAGATTTCAGATTGCTGTCACTCCCCAGGACAACAACCACCACTTCCATCACCTCCTCTTTCATCCCAGATGCCGATGATATATCTCCAATCCATTGTGTCCGCGATTTCTCTAGAGAATTCTATAAGGAGTTCAAGAAACTCTGGTACCTTGCAGGTCCTGCCACCTTCACCTCTTTGTGCCAATATTCTCTCGGTGCTATCACTCAAGTCTTTGCTGGACATGTCAGTACTCTCGCCTTGGCTGCTGTCTCCATCGAGAATTCTGCCATAGCCGGATTCTCTTTCGGTCTCATGGTACTGCATAGCTTCTTGAGAAGACAGACCATTCATCTTGTTCCCTTAAACTGTAGATTTATAGTATTTGAGTTGTGAATAATACTGTTTTCAATTGAATCAGCTTGGAATGGGAAGTGCACTGGAAACCCTTTGTGGGCAGGCTTTCGGAGCAGGACAGCTTGATATGCTAGGAATCTATATGCAGAGATCATGGATTATCCTGAACGCCACAGCTTTAGTTCTTTGTTTTGCATACATCTTTGCTGGGCCTGTTCTGAGACTTATTGGCCAGACGGCGGCAATATCAGAAGCAGCAGGGTTATTCGCACTCTGGATGATACCTCAGCTATTTGCTTATGCTATAAACTTTCCAATTGCGAAGTTCTTGCAGGCTCAAAGCAACATTATGGTTATGGCTCTGATATCTGCAGTGGCCTTGGTTTTACATACCCTTTTCAGCTGGTTGTTGATGTTGAAGTTGGGATGGGGTCTCGTTGCGGCAGCTGTGGTGCTCAATTCTTCCTGGTGGTTCATAGTACTAGCTCAGATGTTATATATTTTTAGTGGGACTTGTGGCCAAGCATGGTCTGGATTCTCATGGAAAGCCTTTCAGAATCTCCGGCCATTTCTTAGGTTGTCTCTAGCATCAGCTGTAATGCTCTGGTGAGAGAACTTGTCATTCATGACTAGTTGCAATAATTGTCTGTGGCCTTATCCTGTATCTTTCGTTTTAGCTATTTTTTTTTTTCAGTTTATCAGTAAAAAAGGTCATAACTTTGGGTGAATTTTCATACAGCTTGGAGATATGGTATTACATGGCATTAACAGTCTTTGCAGGATACTTGAAGAATGCAGAAGTTTCTGTTGATGCCTTTTCTATAAGGTCAGGTTCTTGATATCTCTCACTACTATATAAAAAAAATGTCGAAAATTAATCGGCCACATGTTGTAGTTAAAGTTTAGATTTCGATTAGATTAGAGAGCTGTCCACAGGTTCCCTTTAGGAGATTGGTGATAGAAGAAGAGATCCCATGGCGCAGAATGAGAAAATTTGCCAGTAAAACTCGTGTCTAACTTGGGTAGCTCTCAATGAGGCTGAGAATATGTAGTACATTTAGACAAAAATCGGAAAGAGAAGAAGACGAAAAAATCTTATTGAGTTGATGCTGTCACCATGACCATATGGTCCCCTGCAAAATTAGTAATATTAGGCATTTCTTGGGCAATCTTTACTCTAGATTATCAGAAACCATTTTTGAAGAATTAAAAAAAAATTCATGAGAGGGTCTTTAAAACCATATCTTGGAGTCAAGATAAGCATAGAAATTACGAATTTTTTTTCTTTATAAATATTAGTTTTGATGTACCTTGTTTGATTCTGCAGCATGAACATATTAGGCTGGGCGGTCATGATATCTCTTGGAATCAACGCAGCCATAAGGTTTGTTAGTTGTTATAGAGAGGACACCTTGCGTTGTTGAGCCACAGCATATCATGCAATGCATTATTATTTTGATGTTATGACACGAGCTTTCTCAAATTCTGACCTTAATTTTGTTTGTATTAGAAAATTTCATCTGGGAGTTATATTTACTTGATCTCGTTCTAATCCGACCAAAACATGCAGCGTTCGAGTGTCAAATGAGCTAGGTGCAGGGCATCCAAGAACAGCAAAATTTTCCTTGGTTGTAGCTATGATTTCATCATTCCTGATTGGTGTCTTAATCTCACTCGTTTTGATGGTTACAAGAAACAAGTACCCAGACTTATTTTCCAGCGACAAACAAGTTAGGGACATCGCCAAAGAGTTGACACCATTGCTGGCTTTCTCTATTCTCATAAATAATGTTCAAATTGTTCTCTCAGGTAATAGCGTGTTTGATTTTCATATAAATGATGATAATTAATGTAACAGAGATCACATTTGAACAGGGGTGGCCATTGGAGCAGGATGGCAAAGTGCCATTGCGTATGTAAACGTTGGGTGTTACTATTTATTTGGAATCCCTTTGGGTCTTACTCTGAGCTATAAGCTAGGCATGGGCGTCCAGGTATGCCTTCTTTAAGCTGGTTTCTAAAAGGGCAGTGGAAATGTCGATGTTAATTGCTTGTCCCTTTGGGCACATAACATTTCCATAGCTTTAGATTTTCAAAGAACGCAGAATGATCTAAAGGTCCATAATTTACCTACTTTAAATGTGAAACTGGCCACTTCCAGGGAATTTGGTACGGAATGCTGTCGGGAACGGCCCTGCAGACTAGTATTATTTTTTGGATGGTTGGTAAAACCAACTGGATCCAAGAGGTAAAGTCTCGTTCTGGTTTATATATGTATATATCCAACCTCGATTAAACGAAGGATTTGATTCAAAAATAAGGAAGCAATGTTGTTTCATGTAGGCTTCTAAAGCTGAGGAGAGGATAAGGCAATGGGGAGGGAACGATGTAGAACATTAGCCAACTCAGAAACTGCCAGGACTCGCACTGTAGCGGATGTAGTATGGGAAGCTACAACACTGGATTTTTGTCATGTTCTAATAATGGGAAATTTATTATGAATTTACCACTAATAACAAAATAGTTCCCATGTTTAATAATTTAAACTTATTTAGTTCTCAATTTTAGTTACATAAATATCAAAATTCATTCTCATTTACCCTCTTCTCTCCCTCCCTCATATTATCTCTTCCCCTTCTCTGCCTCTCATTTCCCATTTGTCCATAATTTCATTTTCGATTTTAATATTCATAATTCCATGCCCAATTTTCACTTTTGAGAAGGGCAATCCATGCCCATAATTTCAGTTTCAATCAAACTGAAATTGATGTGACAGAATTATATTCAACAGAAAAATGCAGTCTCACAAACCATATGAATAGTACGAGCAACAAGAGTTCCATTTCTGAACCAAAAGAGCCGCCTTATGCTTTTTCCCTCTATCCCTCTCGCCACTTCCACTTCTGACAAAAAGAACACAACTACTACATACTCGTCAATTGCTCTATCACGCTATAACAAAAGCTCACCAACTCAACCAGCACGCTTGTAAAAACACCCATCACCCATCACACCTCAACCCACCTTTTTCCGCCATAATCCTCTTCTCCATGGTCACTTCTCCATAGGACGCCACACTCTCATTAATAATACGATGAATAATTTTCCTTTGAGCTTCGACTGTACCAAAGCTCGCAATGTCTCCTTCAAGAAGAACCCCCTCCAACAACATTGTCTTGAAGAACCCCACATCCCTCGCATCATAATGAGGGGAGTACATGAAAGCCAAGAAGTTTATGAAATGCGCAAGTTGCATATGAAAATCATCAAGCTTAGCTCGATTCTGGGTATGAACATGCATGAGCTTGGATTCGTTGTTGGGTATGAACATTCAGAAGCTTAAATCATGAAATGAGGAGCTCAGAGTGGTGAGTTAGATTGGGAGGTTAATTCGATTTTAAAGCAAATAGTGAAGTGAAGCTTGGCTCCAAATAAGTGTCGGGGACTGAAAGTTCCAATTTCCTTAACATAGGAATCATCCACGGACGATTAGCAAATTTCCCTTAAAAAATTATAAAAGCACGTTGGAGGTAACAATTCACGTATATCACATTGACCCAAATACTAGGACAGGAAATTACATTCATCCATTATGTTCCAACCAAAAAAATGCATTAACAAAAGAAAACCACACATTTAACTGCCATTAGAAACTGGGTAAATTTTCTAGCAGGGATTCTGAAAATATGACATAAATAAACAAATAATAGAGTAGAACAATGAATCAACATTCTGAACCATCAAGATGCTTCTTGTATAATCAAATTTCAACTTGGTTAAAACATCAATCTCTTCGAATTCTGTCCATAAGAGAAACGTATAAAAAAAACGATGTAAAAATAATGATGGCATTGTTAACTTGCCAGACAAAGGCTTCACAGGACAGTTGGACACAACCGCATACATAGAGACTGGCAAAAACGGTTGAAGGGCACCAATTAGAAGACATTCCTGAAAGGGTCCAATCATATGCATATGCTGCAGTGGCAAGTGACATCTTTTACTAAAGGGAAAGGGGGTGGTGCACGAGGATATTATCCTAGAGATACATGTACACCAGCGAAATCGATCCATTTAAATGCAGAGCATGAGTCACGATGACAAAAGTATAAATTACAGATAGAACGCAGAGAGAACCTACAAGACCAGGAAACCAGGCCCCTGCCAAGCTAAAAACATTCTAAGAGAAAGGCACCTAAAACCACAAGGAAGTAAACCCTAGCCTCCCAAATTCACTATCAAAAACCATAGTTTTGGGATAAACTATCCAAGAAAAAATGAATATGTAGACATAAATCAGTGCATTTTTAAATAACAATGCGTTAACCAGTTCCCTAATTATGAATACAAAAACAACACATGCTCCAAGCACAAGGACATATGATAGCAAAATGCAAATAGATTTATCATCGGAAAAATTCATCACATTGTTAACTCTAAATCTCCAGACATTATAAAAAAAATAACCTCTTAATCAATTCCAAATCATCTTATATCAATAAAATCAAAAGCCTAACCTAGGCTGTGAGAACGACGGCTCCACCAGCCTCCTTGATCTTCTTTTCAGCAATCTTCGAAACGAGCTTCGCCTTCACCACTATCGGCTGATTCTCAGGCAAAGCCCCCTTTCCCAGAACTTTAAAGTACCCAAACTGAGTAACATCGACCAAGGGCACATTATCCTTAGAAGCCTTGTCCTTCACCTCCTGAGGAATCATTGACCAGAGCTTGTCGATGTTCACGATGGGGCAGTAGAACTTGTTGCGCAGCTTATGGAAGTAGCGCATACCTACTTTACCAAAATACCCAGGATGGTACTTGTCAAAAAGGATCCTGTGGTGGTGCATGCCTCCGGCGTTACCGCGACCACCTGGATGCTTTCTGTGTTTCCCGATACGGCCGTGGCCGGCGCTCACGTGGCCGCGCTTCTTGCGGTTCTTCTTGAAGCGGGTGGTCATTTTGGGTAGAGGTGTGGATCTGAGAGGGTTTGGTTAGGTTTGAACGGCGGGGCGAGTGACGAGACGCTTGCATTTTGTGATTTGGTGAATTTATTTGATCGAGGAATTGGGGGTTATTTTGGTTTGACGGTTTTATCCTCTAGGGTTGCAGAGATGTGAGGATGTTATAAGGGTAAAACGGGATTTTGAGCAAATGGGCTTAGAAAACTGGACCTGAAGTCTCGTCTAGAGACATGGTACGAGCCCATTACTATTGGGAAGCAAGATTAAGCTTAGCTTTAGAGTTATGGAACCTCAATTGACGCCGATTGTACTAAAAAAATAAGAACAAGGTACGTGTTGATCAGTTTGAGGGGCAACCAAAGTAAATTCCAGAACAGTTCTGAGGATCTTGAAGCCGAACTATGTACTTCTGAGTGATTTAACATTTGATCTCCATCTCTTTTGTGTTTCTTTTTTCTTCATTTAC
The DNA here is from genome assembly GCA_948266635.1 of Cnidoscolus chayamansa. Classification (NCBI taxonomy): domain Eukaryota; kingdom Viridiplantae; phylum Streptophyta; class Magnoliopsida; order Malpighiales; family Euphorbiaceae; genus Cnidoscolus; species Cnidoscolus chayamansa. Next base: position 18,090 of record CAOGCB010940342.1, on the reverse strand, counting down.
AGGTCCAGTAAACTGCCTAGTTCTTGAACTCTGGCTTTTACATAATCTCATTCTGGTGGTTCAAGAATTGCTGTCGTGGAGAAGGTGGTGAAGCATGCAACAATTTCAGGCCTTTCTGTACAGCCAAGCTTTTATGATACGTTATGTGGGGAAGATGGGTTCAATCACATTGGGATGATAGATGTCTGGAACCTGAAATAATTCTGACTGTTCATTTCTTGGATAAGACACCTCTTCCCTAATGGTGCATACTTGCAGAAGAAAAATGTGAAAGAAGAGCCTGTGGAAAAAAAAGGGCTGTCTCATTCTTCAGGTCAGTTGGATTAGCGTAAGGGTGAACAAGCTTGAACGTCAGGTTTTCTGAGTTTCATGGGGGGATGATAGTAGCAAGAGGATGTGTTCTGAGACCTGTTTAGTGTTTTTGTTGTTTTTTCTTGTCATCTTGTCCAAGGGCACTCGTGGATGAGAAGAAAAGAACCTAATTCCCTTATTCTATGTTATGGGTATCTTAAGCCTCAGTTTCATCTAGGTTTCTCTGGGAGAATAAAAGAATATACCAACTTGGCAACACAAAGCTGGCACAATACCACAAACCCTCCGCCCCTGGGGTACTATTATGAATTTTTGAACCTGAAGCTTTTATTGCTTGCCATGCTGAAGGCCTGTATTCATTTGTTAGGCCAAAGTCGAGGCTCTTATGCCGGGTCTGAAAGGAAACAAGATATTGGAAAAGGGTTTTCTGTGAGGATAGTTCAAAGTTGCAAAAGGAAAGGAGGTTGCTACAAGGTCAAACTTGGTACAAAGGAAAAGCGCACAAGCCACACAAAAATTACAATCATAACAAACCTATTACAATCCTAAAATTAATAAATTAATAATCCCACCTTCAACAAGAAAGTAAATTGTTTTGTACGACGTAAGTCAAGTCATGATGTATCTGAAAAGAAAGAGAAATGACAATACTGTTAAGCTAAAAGTAAATTTGATTGACTGAGATGATATTATTATTGTAGTCATTTTTTAAACTTTTCTAGTGGTCAATGTACAAAAATGGATGGTAGACTCTAGTACTACCAGACATATTGTATGAACAAAAATACTTTTATCTCATATAAAAATGTGGGGGAAGGAGAAGAACATGTGTATCTTGGTGATTCAAGGACTGCAAGTGTATTTAGTAAAGTAAAAGTTCTTCTTAAACTCACATTTGGTAAGACATTGACTCTTAATAAAGTTCTCCATGTACCAAAGATGAGAGCAAATTTAATTTTTATAGCTTTTTTAGAAAAGGCTGGGATAAAAGTCTCTTTTGAGTCAGACAAAATTATATTGACGAAAAATAGTATTTTTATAAGTAAAGAGTATTGTAATCAGAGACTCTTTCTTCTCAATGTTTTGAAATAATGAACGAAAATGTTTCTTCTTTTGCTTATTTGATTAACTCTATTCATTTATGGCATGCTAGAATATGTTAGTGTTTCATATATTAGAAAAAATGCAAAATCTTAGTATAATTTTTTATTTTAGTGATAAATGTGAAATTTGTGCTTAATCTAAATTAATTAATAAATCATGCCCAACAGTATAAAGGGAATCTAAATTACTCAATTTAGTATATACAAACTTAGGAGATTTAAAAAAACTATGACTAGAGGCGGTAAAAATATTATGCAACATTTATTAATGATTTTTCTAGATATTCTAAAGTTTATTTACTTAGAAATAAGGATGAAGCCTTTGATATGTTTCAGATATATAAAGTTTTTGGTTGTAAATAGATTTTTAAAAGAAAATATAATCCTTATGGATCAATTGATAAATACAAAGCAAGATTAGTAGCAAAAAGCTTTTCAAATAAATAAGACATTAACTATTTTAATATTTTTGTCATTGTGACTAGAATATCTTCTATTAGAGTTTTGATTGCTTTAACATCAATATAAACTTTTTATTCACTAAATGGATGTAAAAACAATATTTTGAAATGGAAGTTTGTAAACTTATTAAATCTTTATATGGTTTGAAATAAGCACTGAAATAATGGCATGAGAAATTTGACCAAATATTTATCGATGATGGTTTTTCTCCTATTGAAATTGATAAATATGTATATACAAAACTTGTACATGATAAATGTGCAGATAATATGCTTATCTTTGATACAAATAATGATATTATATGTGATGATATGCATTTAGTTTTTCTAGTACTGTTAATATTAACAACAAAAAAATTTTAGTTCATAGAATATAAAAGTTTCATTGGAAAATTATGTATGTTAAATCTTATTATATTTATGTCTGATTCATAGTCCAAAAGACTTCAGATTTGAAATATTTACATTGAGTTTTTAACCCAACATATATTTTAAAGCTTTTGAAATACATGGATGATTGTTGTAATTTATTTTTCAAAAGCAAATCTCATATTTTTCTCAATTAAATAACGACCATAATATTTTATTCACGACTGTAACATATATATTATTTTTCTCAATCGACTATAACTTAAAATGACTATATTATTTTTTTCAATGTCAATCAATTATATCAATTATATTTTTTTTTCTGACAGATTGTAACTTGCACCTATAAATAGTATATTGCACCCGTTTGATTACTGTGAATCTGTTTGGTCTGCGAAGGAATTTTATACTTGCATACAAGGGCAGGTTGTCAAGAGACCCAAAACGTTCAGCAAAGAAGGGTATTAAACCAAGGAAGCCTTTTGTACCCCCCTCTCATTAAGGCAACGATTTCGAGGGGACAAGGGTGGGAACCAAGTCTGGCGTCCGTACAAGAACTCTCTCCGTGAATATTGTCTCTAGCTTGTGGCTTGTGGCTTGTGGCTTGCATCACTGTGTATGAAGTGGTTATTTTTCCTTGCTCTGTTCTGAATGTTCCCAAACAGTCAATGTTCTGTAGTGTTCTTTGGTTGCACAAGACAATAAAATGAATGTATGTATGTCCATTCAGTGTTTTGCTCCCAGGTTTCATAAATCTTTTCATTTGTAACTCTTCCACTATCTCAGATTTCTGCTAAGGTTTTCAAGAACTTCTGGAAACCTCTGTTTTTAAGAAGTGTAAAAATGGAAAAAAATTACTTTACTCCATCTCTTCCCAAACAGAGGCCTTGCAGATGAAATACTATTTTCAGGTTATGTTATCCTTCGTTGAACAATACTTGAGAGATTAGGAGAGAATCAACTGTTTGTGAGATATTCAAACGCATGCATTACAAAGAATAACTTTTTTTTACATCACTTCCTTATGTATTTTGAATTTCAATTCCAAGGAAATCACATTAGCTCGAAAAGTTGCAATCATTCTATGAATTGTTTTGAGAAAAAATATGAGTGATTTTTATTAATCACATACATCAAATGGTTTGAATTTAATCATGTTAAATGGGATCTCATAACATATAAGACAAAAGCTTGGTCAAGATCCATGTATAGATAACTGCAAACACTGCACCAGCTGGAATTGTCACAAGCCATGAGGCCACAATCTCTTTCACAGTCTCTGCTCTAACACTGTTTAGCCCTCTTGCAAACCCAACCCCCATGACTGCACCCACTAAAGTGTGCGTTGCTGAGATTGGTAGCCCCAGCTTCGACGCAAATAGAACCACAGAAGCTGCAGCAAACTCAGCTGCAAATCCTCTAGTTGGTGTAAGTTCTGTAATTTTCTTTCCAATTGTTGCTATTACTCTATAACCCCACATTGTCAGCCCTGCAACTATACCGAATCCTCCCCACGCAAGTACATCAGTTGGAATAACGATTTCTGATGCACTGGCACCACCATGAACAATAGACAGTGCAGCAGCCAAAGGACCTATTGCATTGGAGACATCATTTCCACCATGTGCAAATGACATGAAGCAGGCTGAGAGTACCTGCATGTATCCAAAAACCCCATAAACTAACTCCAATTGGGTACCCTTTGGTCCTGCAAAATCAGAGAGAAATCCGATAGTTTTGTTGTGGGTAGTACTAGTCTCTTGTGGCTCAGGTTTTGTTGAATTAGCTTTCACAAGGAGATGACCAAGCTGTTTGTGGATGATTTTTGAGACTAAGAATGCACCAGCAGCACCACAGGCTAAAGCCTGTGCCAGAGCCAACGGAAAGGTCTTGCTTAGAGGAAATGCTGAAAAAGAGATTCCTGTTACACCTAGAAAGACAGCAACTGGTGCAGCTGCAGCTGCAGCTTGTCCTGGATTTGGAGCACTGTACACAAACTGAAAATGTAAGAATTGTGAGAACTACGAAATGTGCATCAATGCCAAAATCTCAGGAAATGGAGATTTTTAAAGAATACTTTTAGATATATGATTAGGAGGATCAGGCAGTAGATGTCTATATAGTTCTACCAGTGCCTATAGCTTATTATTCTTTTTCTGGAACCTAAAAGCAATTCTTTAAGCAATTAAGCTTTAATGCTTAAAGTCTGAAACAAACAGCAAGAACATACACTACGGATGCATTTGTAAACGAGGAATGACACTATTGCTCCCATTATCGGTGAGATCACCCATGATGAAGTAACTCTTGCCAGTGAACTCCAGAAGACGGCACCAGATCCTCCATAGACAAGACCAAATCCAACCATTGATCCTACTATGCAGTGCGTGGTAGAAACAGGCCAGCCATAATATGATGCCACCTGGTTAACACAAGATGAGAAATCAAGAATTGTAACAAGTACTAACGCCGTCTTCTAAATTTTAACCCTGAACAATGCTTTCCCCAGATTATGGAAATATTTTATGACTTTGTTTATACGGACTGGATAATAAATACTTATGAAAGTTGGCAGTGCCAAGAATCATAAAACAGAAAAGTGGTGAATACTACTGGTATCTGCAAGGCAGTTCCAATGATGTCCTACTTAAAGCTTTTCCTGTTCAATAGATAAATGAAAAGTTCAGTTCCAATGATGGCCTCAGATATAGAAATGATATTCTCACTCTGTTCTTGGCATAATGAAAGAAAATTCTAGCAATTAGCTTCTCTTTATCTCAAATTGGCATTGTCCCACTGGATAAGCTATCAAGTATAAAAATTTGAGGAACCCCCCAAATAAAATATATCACAAAGTTTTCAATGTGAACAGATAAATTAATTTTGATATGAACAATTCCCCGAATTTTTGCATGAATTCGGTTCCCTCGCAGACATTTCTTGTTATTACCTCCTCTTTTGTCTTTCTTGTAGGTATCTAATTCCGCGAGTTAGCATAAAGTGATGATCAGATTAATACTGTGGTGAGAGGAAAATAAAACCAATCAAACAACATTTTAATTAGCAGCAAATTGAAAGATTACAATGGAAAGAGAATGGAAAGGTAGACTACAAGAAATAGCAATCGAAGAGATATATGCTTGAATTTGCTCTATGTGGCCTCATCAGTGGAAATGAAGAATTGGTTGATATAAAAGCATAAGGAGAGGACCCAAAAGCAATCTAGATTTCTTAAAAAAATTCATAAGACAAGAACAAACATAATAGAAAGTGCACCTGCAAGCAAGTACCAGCAGCAGCCAAAGAAGAGAGCAAGCCAGCGAGCAATAGAGTCTCCTTCCCCTGAAACACATTAGCCACAAGAATTCCCTTCTGCATTGTACTGGTCACATGGGTACCCATCAAAAATGCTCCAGAGAACTCCAAGATAGCAGCAGTTACCACCGCCTGCCGGAGAGTTAATGCTCCAGACCCCACAGAAGTTCCCATGGCATTAGCCACGTCATTGGCCCCTATATTCCAAGCCATATAGAACCCAAATAATAGCGTTACATATGATAACAACTTGGTCTTTAAGCCCCAACCTTGCCCCAAAGACTTCATAAAGAAGGGGAGAGTAAGAGCAGCAAATGCTATGAATATGGAGATAGCAGAGGCAGTGCTTGAAGATATATGAAAGGCGTGAGCCATTCCAGGCAAGTCATCTTCATGGTTTTTAACTGTTTCTTGATGCTTCTGAATATGGATTCCTTCTTTCTGCTCTTTCTCGCCCCCAGCCTCAGCGAAAGAAGATATACTGGCAAAAGGGTAAACGAGTTTAGAGTTATGGAGTCTTAGAATGGGAAGAAAAGGCTTTGGTGGTAGTTGGTGAGGTTTGAAAAAATGAGTCTCTCTATGCCACCGGTTTCTGGACAGACATAAATGAGAGTTACACAAAACAGTTTCTGGAGTGACAGTGTTTCTTGTAAAATATAGGCAATAAGAGGAAGTCGTCATGTCTAGAAGAGAGAATTGAGGGAGTAGTGAAAAGGGAGAGAAATACTGCGGATAAGGGATTATTCAGGTAGATTCTTGGCCATGGAAGGAAGTAGTGGAGCAATGAAAGGAGTAGGTGGTGGAGGAAGAGGAGGAGAAGGAATTGCATATTAGAAGTTTAGGTGGGAAGAAAAGGAAGGTGAGAATGAATTTGGCTGGTTGCTTTGGTCGATTGAAACGAGTGGTGGCTGTGCTGCTTGAGAGTTTCTGCAGTTTGCACCCCACAAGTTTGTAGTCAGAATAAATCAATAAATTTCAAATATTATCCAATTGTGAACACACCATCAAATTACACTTTCCCTTTCTTATGGCCAAATGATAATTTTGTTTTCTTCTTCATACCTGCATGGATGTCCATGAATTTTCTTTGTAGTTTTTTGTTATTTGCAGACTTATCAATTCAATGAACGAGTGATATGTAATTTTTAATCTTTAATGGATAAAGTCGAATACATGTTATATAATTAGAGTCAGTTTCCAATTCAACACATTACTCACTAAAAACTAAATAATCAATATATATATTTATTCATTTATAATGTTAATTAGCATAATAAATACTAATAAATTCCATTTCCATTTCCTTTCTTTTATAACACGAAGACCTGGACCTCCAACAACCAAAACTAAACAACCAAATTACTACATATATATGATATGGAACAAACCAGGATTCACTTCCACGGACTAAAGGAGCACGGAAAGACTTTAGCAGATGAAGAATCCATGGTGGACGTTGTTGCTTCTTGAATGATCCCTTCTCAGTTCTTACCAAAAAGACATTGATCACGTTAAAAACTGGAGGACTCACGTGCTCCCTGGGCTAGGCCCAGCTCCACAATACTGTGTCCTCAGTACAGTGATTAGGCCCAAGGTTGTATAAGAACATTGCTTGTGTTAGCCGAGAACCACAGTGTGCAAATTAAAGTGAAGAAATGGAAGAGTTTTGAGAGCCAACCCTCTTGCCCTTCCCTCATTAAGCAGCTAGATGGTGACTATATCATCCATTTAAAGAGATTGCAATTATTGTTGGCTATTCCAACATGCAGCTTCTTTTTGTTGGTGTGAATCAAATGGTTTATCTCCAGAAGGAAGGTATCTTGGATTGGCTTTGTCATGATCTTGCTTGGAGAATCTTATCCACGCCTAGTGGCATCGCAAGTTAGCTTTTGTTTGTGCGGTTTCTTCCAATTTCTATCAAAAAGAAAGAAACAAAGAAAGCTGAACAACTCAGGCAAGTGCAGCAATTCATTGTATTGGAATTCTATCAGCTCTTAAAAGTGACTAGTCATTTGCCCATAACAGGTTTTTGAATTCCTTAAAATTTTATGACATTATTTTCAAGTGGGGATTCAACCATTCCCATCAGTGGGTTCTTGTATTGGTTTCCTTTCCCACGTTATGGTCCAAAGTCTCGAGTTTTTGGCGCATCCAAGCACAGAAAATTCACTAGTCGATGCTTTAGACTTAGACTTGTTTGAATTGATTCCTTATCACCTCGCACAAGCACCCGCGTGGGCATGGACGAGTTTGGTCCCTCATTTTGTTTATGAAACAGTCGACGGGTGGAGCTCCATCTTTTGCCCATTTCCACATCAATGGGAGATTAGGACTTCGTCAAGCCGTCAATATACACAAACCCAAACCCCTACAACATCGTCACCTCAATTTTATTGACAAAAATCATATGTGCCTTTCTAACTTTTATATACTCCTTTTATGGTTTCATAATAAAAAAAAAACATGTACATTAATCCTCTTCTCTATTTTTCAAGAAGCTCTTCGTATGCAGTCTGACGATAAATATATATATATTAATTTTAAAAATGTATAAAATTCAAATATATAATTAATTAAATTTTTAATTTAAAATTTAAAAAATTATTTATTATCTTAATAATTTTTAATTTTTAAATAATAATTTAATATTAAATAATTTTAATTAAATTGATATATTTACAAATTAACTGATTAATTTATAAATAAATAAATTTTAAATTTAAATTTAAATTATTTGCTAAATAAAATTATAAATTATATTCAAACTTAAATAAAATTTGTATTAAATTAAATTTTAAATAATAAAATTGATTTTTTATCCTAAAAATATCATTAAATTTCGGTTACAAAATTCAAATCAGTCGGCAAAGGCAGAGCCAACACGAGTCATGTGGAAGGCAAGAAAGTAGTAGGGCCTTTGGGGCCACGGCATCATCATTAAAGCTGAAACAATAACTTGCTTTGAAATATGCACCCAAAAATAATTCCATTTAATCATTTATTTTTAAATTTAATATTTTTTTATATTAAATTATTAATTTAAAAATAAATAATAAATTAGATGATTGTAAAAAATATTTTAATTTTTATAATTTATTTTAATAATAAAATATTTTTATACAAAAAATTATGTAAAGATATTTTCTTTTTTATTAATAAAAATAGTTTCTGTTAACTGATTTAATCAATGTTTATAGCTATTTTTTGTAAAAATAAATTTTATAAGATAAATAAATATATATATACAGAGGGAGAGAGAGAGAGAGAGAGAAATGGATAAATTTATGAAACAAACATGACCAGAAAATATCGAACATAGAGTTTAATTGAAAATTAATTTCATGTGTTACCTATAAGACATACATGATATTTTTGGACCACACATTCCCCAATAACAACTTGGCAATGATATTCCCAAAAACTGCTTGAATCTTTGGCATTTGTGTTGACACGTATGTACTCGCACGCTTTTTGAAACGACAACCCCTCTTCACCCTTGAGCAGGAAATATGGGCAAACTCCACTCCCACTTCCATCCATGCCACGGGGAATATAATTTTATGGTCACAATTTCAATGGCATTTCCAATTTTTTTTTTATTATATTCCAATACTATTAAATGTCCAACATTTAAGTAATTTTTAATTTATTTATATATGTATATCTGTGTCAGATACGTATTTTGAAAGAACCAAGCAAAGCCCATGATTCTCTCACCAAAACTCAATAGGATGAAGCTCTAGGACTTGGATAAGCTCCCCTCCTTTAATATATATATATATATATGTAATGGAATTTTGGGATATGAAGCCTTGGCAGGACCCATTGACCATGTCCATTACTCTTTCTTGGATTATTACGTGACGTAATTCATAATGATGACAAAACTTTATTAAGTGGATGCTTATCTTATATTAGATTTACTTTGAAATTTGCTCTAATTAAACATTTAACATGCAATTCATTCTAGTAACGAATGGGTACTTTGTAAAAAGATTGGTGCTTATGTGTATATATATATTATGTAGAGTATATTTATAGTATTTGATTAAAAACTCTAATTTCTCTCATGATTCTAAAAAGTATATACAACGATAGAAATAAGATTAAATTTTAATATAATTTTCTATCTATAAATAGGTTGATATTTTAAAATGACTATTTAAACAATTAAATATATGTTTTAAATGTGTGTGTTAGATTTGAGAGATTTTTTAAAAATAATATTTGCTATTTGTATAATTTCATTAATTATTTTAAAAATAATTAATTAAAACATGATTTGCATATTTTATTTTTAATATATAAATATTAATAATTGAAATCATGAAAAAAATCAAAACTTAATTAATTAATTAATTTTAATAAAATAATAAATAATTTCGAACAATAAAATAAATACTTATAAGTAAAGCATGATGATAACTAATTGATCATGATACCAACTTTCTTTAATTAATACGCATCTTCAAATGCTTGATTAACGCATTTTATTAGACGAACAACCTAAAGAATAATACATTAAAAGTAAGTACTGAGAATAGAGCTGTGGGTTTCACTTAGATTAAAAGGGTGTTTACGAGCTTTTTTCCATTACACCAACAGCTTGGTTGTAATCAGAAGATCATATTGCAATTCTCCATGCAAACAGGGACCATATCTAAATGTAATGTGAAATAATAATCCAATACCTATTGGTGGAGACGGAACAAGACATTATTGGATTATATTAAATTTCTTATCCAATCATATCCTGACAGCTGTTTTCACTTAACGTCTCCATCCAACCCAGGTCCTCTTTCTCCCCGTAAATAATACTGTTTTTCATCCCATATGCCATGATCATGACTGCAGCCTACTTGGAGGCTTGGACAATACACGTTCTGCAGCGGATTGAATGTGGACGCAGTGTGAAGGAGCCGTTATCAAACAGATGTTTGAATTTTCTTGAATATTCCAGTTTTTCAACACGTAAGCGTTTTCTGAAAATCAAATGCTTAGACGGAAATGGATTTATTAAAAAATATAAAAAAAAATTGTCTAGACAGTAAAAATTCTTATCCTCGCGACTATCTCATTCTCATCTCTAAGTTACATCAAGGAGGTGGGGCCAGACAGGGAATCTACTAATCTAACCCACGTCAGCTGGACCCCAACCCATTTTTCACCTTAGTCAAGATCTGTATAGCGTAAAAAACCAGAAACTTCTATAAATAACGGGCCAAGAGTACCATGACTAGGCTTGAAGAGGCAGCTACAAATCTTACTCCCGAGCCTCTTCTCTTCTAAATTACTCTTTCTCTTCTCTCTTTTACCTCAAAAGCAGCATGGTCGGACCTTCCCTTGTAAACACCAAGCGCCAACCCAAACCCCCTTCCTCCACCCCATCCACCATCAAGTTTCTTTGCAGCTACGGCGGCAAGATCATCCCTCGTTATCCTGACGGCAAGCTACGTTATCACGGTGGCGAGACCCGCGTCCTCGCCGTGGACCGCTCTATTCCCTTCTCTGGTCAGTCCTAATTGATTATTTATTTTTTTCATTTTGTCAATTTTGAATGCGTTATGTGTTGTGTATTTAGTGCGCGTTTGTGTGAACTATTTTGATTATTGAGTATGATTTGGAGTGGAATTATTGGCTGTGTGGTCTATACAGAGCTGTTGTTGAAGCTCAGGGAGTTGTGTGGAAAGGAAGTGAGTCTCCGTTGTCAGTTGCCGAATGAGGATCTAGACGCCCTGGTATCGATCACCTCGGATGAGGATCTAGCTAATCTCATCGAGGAATACGATCGAGCTGCAACCCCAAAGATCAGAGCCTTCCTTTCTATGCCTAAAAAAATATCTCCTCCTCTTTCCTCTTCATCGTCGACGTCGTCGTCATCATCATCATCATCATTATCACCTTCTAATAGCTATGCTGCCACTGTTGGTTCAACAGCTTCAACTTCTAGACCGAGATGCTACCATCAGATCTCGAAACCGGTAGCGTATCCTGTGAAGAAGATTCTTCCTCATCCTTACTATGGTTACCATGTCTATGGAAACCCTACCCATGCTTACATGGTTCACAACGGGAATCATTGGCAATAGCTGCTGCGGAACTGAACTGAGACATATGAGAAGATGAAATATAAATAGTAAAAGAAGGGAACAATATTTAAAAAAAAAAAAAAGAATGGACCTACGGAAAATATATATCCATATATGAATTGTAATGTGGGGACTGTAAGAAGGCTTTGCTTTTTGGTCCTTGGATATTAATGAATTATCAGTCCTATTTCCGGATCCCAGGAAAAAAAATTCAATTGTTTTGATGGTGAGTTATTTCCTTCGGATTTTCCCATTTCATTTCCAGACTTCGCATAATCTCCCAATTTTCCATCGTCATCGTCTCCATTCGCGTAGAACAGCAGGTGTTTTCTCTGTTGTTATTTGCCAGATTCCTCTATATTTGCGTTCCACGACTTCTTCTTCTTCTTCGTCATCTTCACCATTATCCTTTAGGTTGCTCAAACACGTGCCGAGCATGTGGTGGATTATGTCTCGTACATTCCGATTTCACATACCTTGTCCTCGTCCTTTCTTTTACTCTTGTTTTGGTCGTCTTTGTTTATAGTGTATCGATGCGTTTCTTGTTTGATTAGTGCTTGTTTTGTATTGCTTTATGCGTTCCTTTACTTTTCCCTGCCTAATTTTGCTGTTAAATTTTTTATTTGCAGGTTAACGATGAGATTCTGATGGATAACTTGAAAGAAGATAGTGAAGCATATGAAGATTCTTCTCCTGGAAAAATGCAATCGAGGGGGTAAATTCTATATGTTCCTTGCTTAATGATGCTACTGATTTGCATTTCTGATTTATTTACATGTATTCCCTACCACTAAATTATGAAATTGATTCGTGAGTTGATGCGCAAAAGCCCGTAAACCATCATGGTTTCTTGCTTATTTCATCTAACTGGTTGGCGCTTGAACTTTTTGAATCATTATCCGAAAAGTAAAGGAAAATTCTTGAGAATTGCCATTACTCACCGACCATCCTTAAATTAATGCCAACTCTTCATCTTTTTCCTTTTATTTTTCGTTTTTATTAGACCGGTTACTATCCCCCACCTTTGTTTGGGTAGGAGATGATGAACATTATTTAAAAGTTATACAAGGTTATGCTATAGTCGAATTGAAAACATGGGATGTAGAATCTGTTACGCTAAATGATGCTTAGGAACTCCTCTCTAAGCCATAGGAGTGTAAGGTTCAGCTTCACTGCTTCAGCATGCCCGGGATGAGGGAACTGGTGCACATTTTTTCATCAAATCCACCGTGAGGATAGGAAAGCGTTTAGGCAATCTATTTCCAGCTGGGTAAACTGTTCTTTCAATTACACAAATGGTTCTTACTTCGAAAACATTGATCATTGAAATAACTTTTTGATCCCTTTCAGAAATTTCCATTAATATAATACTTTCATCTGCATATTACCCTTGTATTCAATCACTTATGTGACTTGAATTTTTGGATTTTTAACTGAGGCTTACAATAGGATCCTCTTAGTCTCTGTCCTTGAGAATTTTCTCAAGCCTTTTCCACTTTTCCATTAGAGTCTAAAGGCCCAACTCCCCTTCTGCCTTCCTTATCGTCTTATTTCGTTTCAGATCTTCAGTGTTAGTGATTGGTAGGCGTACCCATTATGCTCATTTTGTCTCCTAATCTGGAGGCCCCGAGAGGGGTACCCATTATGTGGGTCTTCTGCTGTGGTATGCGATGATCTCTTTTTCAGGCAGTGCTATCGTGGTAAATGAAACAAAGCTCCTTGGTGTTGTAATTCATGAGCATGGCTTGATTTGTAGTCAGTATAGGTTAAGTTCTAGATTTGAAGAGTTATAGGGGAGTAATGGAAGATTGTCTTTCCCTCTTCTTGTCTAGGCTTAACAGCTGCTCTTTTCATCAAGTGGACATGGATTGGAGATCCATCTAAAATCCTACTTATTCTCTGTTTATATTGGGAATCTATATTGAACAATCTTCACCTGATATGATTTCCTGGTTAGAGTCTTTCATGTGTTTTATTCTTTATCATCTTTATCTATATTTTAATTAAGCGAAGTGATTTTTATTATTATTACTTTTTTAAATAAGAGGCGATTAATAGATTGCCTGAAACCGGAAAGAATCATGATATTATATCCCATGTTTTGTCCACTACATTTATGATTTATGGTAATTTTTCTCTTTTATTTGTGATAACTAGTTATGGCCTTGCTGGCATTACTAAATGTTGATGAGTGGCTTTCTTTTGACCAGATACTATCAAGTATTAATACCTGAGCTAGGAAGGGGGCATAGTTGCACGGCACATGCCAACACTTTAAGCATTGGTGGTTTCCTTCAATATGGAGTAGATAATTCCAGAAGGGATAGCTATGAAATTAGAAACATTTGCTGGGACCGTGGCGCATCAATTGTGACCATGTCTTCCGGAATTTATTGATTATGGGAAAGACATACGGAGAGTGGAACATATCACATTTAACATATCAGGAATATCATGATACTTAAAATCCTAAATATTACAGCATGATGATAATTAAGATAATTATAACTACAGAAAGGAAGAGGACCATACCTTGTTTTAGCTCTGCCCTCATCAGTTGGGAAGAGATTATGATATTTTTTGGTTCAAGAAGGATCTCCACTCGCATAGCCTTCAGGAGGAAGATTCCCTTCGCTGTCCTTGATTTTGGAGAGGGATATGATGGACTGAAATCAATGAACAAGCAAAACAAACATAAAGAAAAGGAGTTGGTAATTGTTATCTTCTGTCAGATAACGATAAAGTGAATTAATGCTATGGTACCCCACAGTCATGTGCCATCTTTCCTTTATTTCTTGTTGGATTTGACCATAATGGAGGATGACGCGCAGAAATGAGCAAGTGGCAATCTGGCTCCCACACACGCTGAGTATCCGTTTGAGACTGTAAGGTCACTATTCAGTAAGCAAGCCTTGATGTGGGGTTAATATGGGAAGCATCTCAGCTGAAAGTGATGAGGTTTAGGTCGGATCCCTGTTAGGGACCACTTTGAATGTTTTATTTCTAAGTGGTTCATTCTATACATAGAATAGACTATTTTTCCTGATAATCGATGGGTCCATGTCCATGCATTTTAAAATTAATAGTGGATCTTGAATATAAATGAAGCTCTCCACCAGGTGCCAGTCACATGTATTCTTGACTTGGGTTTAACCTTGGGTAAACGTGACTGTTTACAGGATACAAGAATAAAATTTGAGCATTGGATTCAAGCTCTCAAAGTAATATGGCAGAGTCGAATTTGTTTTTTCTTAAGAAAGAATTGGAATTAAACAAAGAAAAAGGAAGTGAAAAATTGAAATATAAATTATGAATTAATTAAGTCCTTTTGAGGACTTGTTTAAAAATAAAAAAGAGGTAAATATTATAAAATAAGATTTAATTTGAGATTTCGTAAATATTTTAATAAAAAAAATCTTCTTGGAGATTGGGTGCAGTTGTTTCTAATTAGAATTCAAATTTACAATACGGTAATATTATTTAATTAGATTAAAAATTGTCAGTTAGTTAAGACTGCAAATTTACTTGGAGTTGTCTTATCTTTTTAGCTTTACTAAGAGTCCAAAATCAGAGTCCATTGATTGGTTTGGTGCAGGCAAAAGAGAATGCAGTTGGAAATTGAACCATTTATGGTTGGAGATGAGGACTGTCAGAATATAGGTAAATTAGGAAATAACCTTTAATTTCTTTTGATACAGTCCATCATATAGTTTTCTAGTTTCCTAATTAGATTATTTCATTTATTATTTAAGTATGTTACTGTAATATTCTGAATTAATAAGAAATACAACAAAAAAATAAATTCTTTGTGGACCTCATCGAATGATTCAGATGCAAGAAAGAGTATGAGAGTGTAGAAACTATTTTGTGCGTAGGACAAACATCAGTGACAGAATATTTTCCTCTACGAAGTTGGATGAGGAGGCTGAGGGAGTGGGAGCGGGGACGCTTTTCTAAACTTTATCTATTAAAGGATATTTGCCAAAATGCCTAACTACTACCATTTGATTTTATTAAACGTTAAATTTCCTACCATACACCTAATCCCTACTTATATATATCGTATTTTAATTAATGATGAAGACAATTTTTGAAAAAAGAGAGAAGTTGGTGGGCATTTTCGGATTCTTAAAAATATATCTTAATAATAATTTTTATTAAATAATAAATTTAATGTATAAATGGGAAATATTCCTCTCTCTCTCTCTCTCTCTCTCTTTTTTTTTTTAAATATTCATCTTATAACACTATATTTATAATATATCATTTATAATATTTTGATGGACTAATTAATACATATTATTGATTTTCTTATATTTGTTTAACTAATCACATATATTAAATTTAGTAATGATAATAAAAAAGTAAACTTGATTAGTTGTTTAAAATATAAAAATAATATTTTATACAAAATCATAAAAAAAAACTATATGAAAAATAGAAATGATTATGTATAATTATTTTAAATATAATAATTATAAGGTAAATTAAACGCTCACTTAATAGCTTAAAATTAGGTTGTGATCATAGACAACATAAATGTTAATAGTCAACTTCTGATTGAATCTTCAGAGAATTTGTGAGAAGTAGTGCAATGGTTATTTTCGATTTGTGTATATATATATATATATATATATATTTAGTTGTCTTGTGTCCCATGACTGCTTTGGAGAAGTACTACATATTAATTTTTGAATAGCTTAGTTCTACAGGAACATGTGAAAGTTGAAGTATATGCACAATTAGTTCCTTCTTATTTTAAAGAAGATGACAATTAATTGAGTGGTTTAAAACCCCATATGATTTAGCTTCAAGAAAGCTTTGAGAAAGATGAAGAGAACACCAATTCTGTTTTTTGATTTGATGATTGAACGACATCGTTTAAGTGGATGTTTTAGCTACTTAAAAGTCTCTTGCCTTGTTTCTCCCGAAGAACATTCAATGAATAATGTTTTTTTTTTTTTTTTTTACCTATTCTCGTGGGTTGCATTTCAAATATAACGAAATCGACCGCTTTTACATTTTAAAATCGCAAGGAAGAAAACCGGGGCGAACCAGATGAGCCTTCTTTGACCCGCTTGCCCGTTCGAACAGCAATGGACCGCGCGACCCGGATCGGTTCTTTTATTTTATGGAGGCAAGAGGCCTTCTTCCGTTGCTTTCTGGTCCGTTGTTCTGCTGCTGCGTTTTGCTTCTTGCTCTTGGTTACAGAATCCATAGGGCAGTGGATTTATTTCCTTTGTTGCATTGATTGCCCGGTTCTGATATTTAGCCGTACTTGATTAAGGAAACCTCTGCGAGCTCACTCTCTCAAGAGAATCAATCTCTCGTCTTGGTCTGGCCGAAACCTCCAAAGACTTCCTGTCGACACCACAAGCCTCAGAGAATCGCACCCAGCTGGATTAAGTTTAACAGGTAATATGTCTAAGATTCCTGGTCTGAGTTTCAGAGTTTGTTCCGGAATACATTATATTGAAAGCACTGGTTTGTGGGCAAGGGCGGCCTAAGTAGTTTTTTTTTTTCTTAAATCCTTACCCACTGGGTTCAGTTCTATATATCTTAACGTTCTTTTTTCCTCCTTTCTCTTTCTCAAAATTTTAAATTTCGAGAACTGTGATTATGTGAAGTGCCTGTTTTTACTAGGCTTCTAATTTTGTATCCTTTTTGGCCTTAAATTGAATTGTCTTTATCAAGCATAGGAAATACACTTAATTTCATCTTTCAGTATATAGATTTATGGTCTTGAACTTCGTCTTTGCAGGTAAACCGTAAGGAGTAAGTTTGTGATTCTGGCAGTTCAATTTTTTATCGTCTTTCTCCATGAAGTTTGTAAGTTTCTCTCTTATCTTTTCCTCACTTTCACAACCTCTATACATGCACACAACTTATGTATTGATTTCCCAATTTTTGTCCTTTTCGTCACAGACATGCTTGAGCAAAGGGAATGGTTTCCATTTTCCCCCATGTTATGTTCTCCATGTGAGTGGATTTAGGATATTGCTTGATTGCCCACTGGACCTTTCAGCTCTCACAATCTTTTCCCCTGTTCCTGCTGATTTTTGTCCCTTCCTGCTTGATGAGTCTTCTAATTGCTCAGCCCAAGAATACTTGAATATGGAATCAGAGAGTGCAAAGAGGCTTAAAATTGAAAAGCCCCTTGGTGCAAAAGATCTAATATTTGCAGAGCCACGGTATAAAACTCCAAAGAACTTGCACATTTGGGATCCTTCTTTTATTGATATAGTGTTGATTTCAAGTACAATGGGCATGCTTGGGCTACCATTTCTTACTCGAAGTAAAGGTTTTTCTGCAAAGGTGAGAAAGAAAAAAATCAGAACATTTCTGGGGGGGGGGGGGGGGGGCCGCCGCGGCGGGGGGGGGGGGGGGGGGGGTGGGGGTGGTGGTGGGGTTGGGGGGGGTGGGGGGGGTGGGGTTGGGGGG
>CAOGCB010939818.1:0-10647 GCA_948266635.1 Cnidoscolus chayamansa | reverse complement strand
AGATCTGGATGGTTTGGAATTTGTAAACCCATGCAATCTGGATCAGCTTAAAAAGTACTACATATGAAATTACTCCTTGTGATTTCTATGTACGAAGATCTGATTCTCCCATGAAATGTGAAGGAAGTTAAAAATTATGGAGATATGTAGGAAGCCCAAAAGGGGGCCCGGTCAAAATAAAAACATTCATTATTTTCTTTGCCAATAAAAAAACAAAAAAAGAAAAAAAATAAGCTAAGTCGAAAACCTGAAAGGGCGGCTTAGGCAAAAAATAAGCCCGCTAGGCTGAAAACCAGAAAGGGCGGTCTAGGCAAAAGTTAGGGCAAAAGCTCGCTAGGTCGAAAACCCGAAAGGGCAGCTTAGGTAAAAATTAGAGCAAAAAGAAGATAAGGTAGGAGATGCTTGGAAAGATTGAAAAAAAAATCATCATTCATAAGTCCAAAAAGAATGTAATATTCCGAAATCCAAAAAGAGTCAAAATCCAGAAACAAAAGTCTGAAAAATCCCTAGAGTCTAGTCTAAACTAAGTCTCTTTATGTCTGCATGGAGCAACACCGTCCGTGTCCTCTCTAGGTCTCGAAGTCTCAGCTGCCTCTCTTGGAGCTAAAACAATCTCCTCGCCCATTTCTTCAAGTATGTCAGTCCATCCCTCTAACTCACTTAGCAGTGCAATCCTCCTAATCTTTTCTGTGGGCCACACTTCAGCAATAAACCAGGCCCGGTACTCTGGAGAAGTCCGAACATCAAAAGGATCAGATAAAGGACTCACCATATATCGATCTCTGACCCATGTGCCAAGCACAGCACGAGTTACTCCCGCGGTGATGGGAGGAGAATCAATAAGGCCGCCTAGAAACAGAACAGTCTGGTTAATCCCCATCTGCCGAAGAACGTGCAAAGCGCTATACCAAGTGCAGTGAGTTAAGTCTAGTAGATAAACCTGGGTGTGTTTCAGATTAGCCTGAATAAAGCTAGTGGTGTTGTACCAAGGAATGTACCACTGAACTCATTTGGACCCAATTCAACCAGCCAGGAGGTCCAGTCATCAACAGAATATCTAGCAATCAGAATTCTCCTCATCCTATACTGAGAAGGGTTGTATGGAATAGTGGCAGGAATAGCAACTGCCTGAAGGTGATCTTTCAGCCAGACCTAGAAATAAATCCTTTTCATTTCTAGGGGGAGATGGCAAGAAATATGAAAAATAATAAAGTAACAAAGGAAAGTACTAACCTGAAGGATGACGGGAGAGACTGTCCAATCCTCATGGCCTAAAGCTGCTCGATCCAGACTCCGAATGGTTTCGGCGAGAACAATACTGCCAATGCAGCTCATCCCTTCCACTTTCCTAATCATTAGGCAGAATTGCAAATCTCCAAAGCTTGGGTCGCTGTTGAAGAGAAACCCAGCAAGCAAACAGAAAACAAAGGCTCGCATCCTATACCGCATCTGGTCCGGGTCGTCGGGTTTAGCATCAAGAAACTCATTAATCAGAGCAGACAGGACCACTTTCCGATCCTCCACTACCATGGCCCGGGCTTGTGGTCTAGTAAATTGAAAGAGGGATTCGAAAGACCTTAGGTACCCGGCCTTGATTTCTTGTCGGACCAAGGGCCCATTGGGGTCACAACCCACAATAGCACAAACCTCCTTGAAGAGAGGGCACATCTCTTCCATCATGGCTCTAAAGCAGAAAACATGAGCTTCAGGATCCCAGAATTAGATGCAGGCCCTTAAAAAATTCCAGTCAATAACAACTCCTCGAAGAGTAGTAATCGGAGACAATCCGAACCTTCCTAAATTAATTTTCTCAACCTTGAGAAGACCTTGGGTCCATCTGTGCATAGCATAATTATAAAAGGGATTCATGGCTAAGAAAAAATGGGTGAGTTAAGAATTATGGCTCGAAAATCGAGACTGTACGAATTCTGACACAGAAAAGCATAGTTTTTATAGAAATTCGGGCCGAAACGGCACCCCTAGCTGCCGTCGGGCCTGTTTTTGAAAAAAAAAGTGTGGGTCTATCGTAAAAGTCTGGCATTCATACATGCATGAAAAAAAAACATGAAAAATTCTCATAAAAAAATTATCCATACATGCATTGCACTGTTTTACTAACCAAATGCAGATAAAAGCAGTTTGGAAAGTACAAAAGGTTTAGAAAACAGAAAAATAACAGTCATCAAAAGTCAACAGCGAGGCCTCCTCTGGCTCTTCTCAAAAGCCTGCACCGTCCAACAGGCAGAAAGCTCCTCTTCAAGGCCTCCCATCAGGTCCATTATCTGTCGCAATAGGCCCTCAGGGATCTGCAAAAGAATAAATAGTTAATTCCTTTTACAATCTTTTTGTAAAAGTTTTTGAACAGACATACCTCGTGAACAGACTCAGGTGGAAGACTCTGACAATGAGGGTAGTTCAGTGAAACCTCCTGATGTGCATTGGTCCCCTCTGGAGTATGATATGAAACCCAGTATGGAAGATGCAAATCAGCAATAGCCGAGTCAACTGGGCCTGTAGCCTCTGCAATGGCTTGAGGGATCCGCCGATACAATGATCCTCTGCTATCATGAGTAGCCTCAACAGTAGACGAGGAAGGCCTACTGCCATCAACTCTCCTCGTGGATCTGGAAGGTCTAGGAGAAGGGCCTGCAGTCTGAGAAGAAGGACTTGCAGCCTGGGAGGAGGAAGTGCCCGGAGCCTGAGGGCGAAGAGCCCGGAAAGGAGGAGTATTGGAAAAGGGAGTCTAAGATCTGGAAGCTCGGGTGCGTGGACTTCTCGGAAGGTTGTCCAGCCTGTTTCCAATATGAGGCATCAGAGACTGGCTGCAGAAATTATCATAATCCCCAGCTGTGGTCAGCTCCATGCAGGGAATCCCCTCTTGATGTTGAGGAGTTATCGCCATACGGACTCCAGCCCACATATCTTCGGGAGGTGGCACAGGGACAAGCTGGGCCCTCCGGACCTGAAAACACACTCTCTCCCCAAGATAATATCTCCGGTAGACAGGATGCTTAAAGACAAAATGGAGCCCGACCAGCATGTTGGACCTCTCAAAGCGGGGATCCATATGAGTCCAATCTTGAAGACGAGCAGACATTTCTCCAACTTCAACCTACCAAAATAAAACGATGTGTCAGTTAATCCTTTTTTCTTGCATATTCATACAACAAGGAAGCTTACTTGCATGGATGAACAGGTGTCAAAATGCCTCCTTAGTTCAGTTAATGAACGTTTAGGTCCGGGCTGGAGGTTCGTCTTATACCATCTCCAGGCTAATGGATGGAGCCCCCATGCCAGCTGAATGAGCTCAGGGCGGGCAAATGAAAAATAATCGTAAGCCCAAGTCTGCAAAAAGAAAGCACATAGTTAGATTGTGAGGAAATGGAAAGACAAGGAAAAAGAAAAATGGGAATGTTCTTTACATTACCTCCCAGAAATAATATGTGTCGCTAACTGTGATCGCGCTGCGGCTAAGGCAGGACATGTCATCATACATCCGGGCCATGATCAAATCGACCCAATCGTAAGTCGCTAACTGAGTTAAATCTTCTAGGCTCTTCAAAACACCCGGGTTAAACTGATCTTTCCTGTTTGACCAACAGGATCATGAAAGCAACATCAGTAAGGTGAACTAGGCCGCTTGCTGAGGTGTAACATCACCAGCGTTGTATCGGGCATAATATCGCACGGCCTGAGTGATCAGAAAATGCCTGGGGACGCTCCGGCGTGGTGAATGAGCGGAAGGAGCAATATCCCGAGGCATTTCAATCCCCACTAACTCGATCATACGATTAGATGGGATGTCAATCCTCCAATCCCGGTAGGTCTCCACCTCTCGGGTTCCAAATGGAATGCCCGTAATGACAGAAAATTCGATGGGGGTCAAGGTCATCTCTCCCCATGAAAAGTAAAAAGTATTGGTGGTAATCCCACCATCTTTCAGCCATGGAACAGAGTAGGCCCTTGTGATTGACTCGGCCCACGTCAAAATGCCTCAAATGTCGTAAGTATGAAGGGGCAATGAGTGCCCCCACTGGGTTATTTTCATCTAATATGTCATGTGGGATCATAGACACAACAAGCCCACTAACATCTAGCTTAATGACGGGATCCTGAGACAAAGTCTTTCTAAATGTTATTTCTGGTTCCTTACTAGAAATCTATATTTTTTCAAATAATAACCCTAAAGCATGCATACTAAAAAAAAGCAAAGCAATAATAAAAGTGGAAAGCTGTGAATACTCGAATTTTGAGGCTCAGAAAGCATGTTTCCTCAGATTGTAAACAGTCTGGCCGGACCAGGGGCCCGATGGAAAACTACCCCGGAACTATGCCAAAATGGTACTAGGAATGTCCGGAATGTCGCGAGGGACCCAAAAGTGTCCTCAGAATAATTTTTGGAAGTACAGAACTCCTAAAAAATGAGAGAAAATGGAAAAAACTACTGATACTGGCCCAGGCCGCCGAGACGGCGCCCTAGGTGCCGGAAATGCCATTTTTTTTGCCTATAAATAGCAGCCTCCAGCTCCATTCCAAAGCACCACTTGTATTGATGAGCTTTCTCTTCTCTCTCTGCTTTTAGCAATTCTTTAATAATTTACTTACTGCTTGTGTTGACGAGCGATCTCTTCTTCCACCCTCGCCCCTTGCGATTCTTTTAAAGCTTTTTGCATTCATCTTGCATTAATTACTTGTGTTTGATCACTTGGATCAAATAAATAATTCACTCTAGCGTTGTTTGGAAAACCGGCAAACTGAAGCTCCGAAGCAGAAGACATCTCCCACATGTATGAAATCAAAACTCTAACACTTTCTTCAATTAGAACATGCATGAAGCATCATAAACACAGAAAATCAGTTTGGCCCCAAAGGCCCAGAAAATCAATTTGGCCCCAAAGGCCCAGAAAATCAGTTTGGCCCCAAAGGCCCAAAAAATCAGTTTGGCCCAAAAGGCCCAGAAAATAACAATTTGGCCCCAAATGCCCAGAAAATCAGTTTGGCCCCAAAGGCCCAAAAATCCCTAGTTTGGCCTCAAAGGCCCAATTTGGCCCCTAAGGCTCGAAAATCCCCAATTTGGCCCCTAAGGCCCAAAAATCAACTTGGTCCCTAAGACCCACAAAATTCCCAATTTGGCCCCAAAGGCATAGAAATCTCCAATTTGGCCCATAAGGCACAAAAATTTACCAATTTGACAACAAATGCCAAAAAAAAAAACATTTTGGCACCAAGTGCCCAAACAACCCAATTTTGGCACCAAGTGCCCAAACAACCCAATTTTGGTACTAAGTACCCCAAAAAATCAAAGCCCTTTAAAAGGCAATTCGAACTACGTCGACTTTGATCCCTTATTCAAACAAGGGTACGTAGGCATGTTTGGGATCTAACCCCGAATAGCAATTTCAAATCACCAAAACACTTTGCCCCATTTTAAGACCCTACATTTCAAACGCATTTAACAGGTTAGTTAAAAGCATGACATAGTCTCCGAATCCTCCTCGGGTTCGTAGATTGTGCCTAAATCAATTGGGCTAATTAATCTAGAAATTAGGTTAATTAATTAAAATTGGAGTCATAGGGTTTTTTCCTAGTTTTCCCTAAAGTAAATAAACAAGGTGGTGACTCACACACATCCACATGCATTCAACCCTGTCACACGACATATCTATCTATTGTTTTTATGTCTTTGGGAGGTGTTCACAGTTTGGTGACTCCACTGGGGATGAATAGATGTAATCATTTTACATTTGAGGACTACCATTGCATTTTTTTACTAACCCACCCACTGAGGGTGTTGTTCATTTAAATATTTTGTTTTGTAGTTTACCCTAGCTAAAGTCAGGTGTCTTTTCTTTAAAGACACCTTGACCAAGGAGTCTGAACCAAAAAATTAAAAAGAAATAAATTTGGACATATGATGTGCATTTTTGGGAATCCTTTTCCCCATATGATCATAAAAAATGAATTTCAAATGAATTTCTTCTCTCTCTGTTTAAACTTCTGAGTCTGGATAGCAAGTAGCGCTGATAGACAAGTCTCCTTGATTATGTCGACGGATAGCCAAAGCATCGTCCCTGTTACCGCAAATCGCTCTTAATCCTTTTGGGGGTGGCCCATGGGTATACGTACTGTTGAACCCACGCGAAACTCCTTGTTTCACATATGGTTAGGTATATCCATACTCAATGTTCAAGGGTCCCTTAATAAGCCTATTCTCTATTTTTTTGAGTCATAACCTATAGAACCTTCCCTTTTAGGTTGTATGCACCTAATGATTTGCATCATACCATGAAAAAAATTATTTATGGTGTGATAAAGTGCATTCATGCATACATGACATGACATACAATTGAGAAAATTATAAACAGGGTTTGGGACGAGAAAAAAAGAGGAGAGAGGTGTTTAGTCAAGGTTATGCACAAATGGACATGGAGTCTACATACTCTAAACACTACTACTATGCCCTAATCCTTTTCCTATTGCCACACAGGTACCTATCCCAAGACTTCCAGTTCCCGAAACACCAACCGAACTTTCACCTACAAGTCCAACCACCCCAACTGCACCAATGGCATCACTTTCTGACATCCAGAATCTCATGGAACAATTGGAAGCTAGGATGGAGAATAGAATGAATGAGGCACTAGCCTCTCAAAGGACTGCCCTAATAGTTGAACTGGGCAATGGTAATGGAAATAGAGTTTCCGCTGTAGGAAGGGATCCTACCACCAATCAGGCAGCTGTTGCCATACCATCGTCCTCAACACCTGTCATTAACTTGAAGGACGTGCCCTCCAAAACTACTGCTGAGTTGGAAGCTCAGAAAATGAAGGAAAAGCTTGAGTTGTTGGAACGGTCTATTACTGCCCTTAAAACTCACAAGGAAGTTATGGACATGGATTCCTTATCCTTGTTCCCCGATGCAAGACTGCCAACCAAGTTTAAAATGCCTAACATGGACAAGTTTGATGGAACCACTTATCCCAAAACACATCTGAAAATGTATGTGGGTGCCTTGAACCCATTTGGTTTGAACAACGAGCTTCTTGCTTAATTGTTTCAACAATCTCTTACTGGTGCTTCTTTGAGATGGTTTGTCAGCCTGGATCAGACAAAAATGAAGACTTGGGAGGACATTTGTAATGCCTTCAATACACAGTACCACTACAATATAGAGGTGGATGTTACTCGGAGAGAACTGGAGAGCACCAAACAGAAGAACAACGAACCTTTTTCCTTGTTCCTTATGAGGTGGAGGGCTAAGGCCGCCCAAATGGTTAATCGGCAATCAGAGCAAGAACAAGTGGACATAATTATAAAGAATATGTTGCCTTTCTACCAACAACAATTACAGACTCAGTACCTACCAAGGTTTTAGTCGCTCATTGCTACTACTATCAAGGTAGAGGATTTGATTCAAATGGGTCAACTGAAAGAAGACTTGGGAATGTCAAAATATAAAAATCCTAGCCAAGCTAGCAAAGTTCATGAAGTGGCAAGCATCAACCCTACGAATCCTTTACGTGTGGGGAACATGAGAAATGGCAGTCAGTCTAGAAGAACCTACACTGATCTCGGTATGCCAATCCTTTTGGTATTCCGAGAGGCTATCAAGGCAAACTACATTAAGCCTTTGGAAGCAAGGCCACCACCCAACCCATTGCCAAGGAATTATAAGGGTGATGAGTATTGTGAATACCATTAGGGGAATGGGCACAAGACCGAAGCATGCTGGATGCTAAAGAACCACATTCAAGATCTGGTGGATAACGGTTCTATTATTCTGAGGAGCAAACCGAACATCAGCACAAACCCTTTACCAAATCACAGGATAAATGCTATTGTTTCGGATCAGGAGTTGATCGATCCTTTCGAACTCTTCCTGGAAATGAATGACATTTGTGTTCTGGACCTGAATGATTTATCTGAAGAGGTTGACGCAATGACTAGGAGTGGAAGACAGTATGAACCCATAGTATTGGACAAAGTCCAAAATAAGCTGTACAAAGGGGCAGCTGAGCCAAAAGAAGACCTGGTGCTCACTCAGCTAAAAAAGACCCAGGCTAGGGTGTCAATATGGAAACTCTTAGCTTCATCTTTCCCTCATCGCCAAGCTCTTTGCAAGGCTTTGAGCCAGTTACAGACATTGGAGGTTAGCCTTGAAGTGCTTGTATCCACTCTTACACAAGCATCGAAGATGCAAAACATTGGGTTTTCTGATGATGACTTGCCCAAGGAGGGGGACAGTCATAATGATGCACTCTATGTTACAGTTCAGACCAGAGACAAAATTGTGCCCATGGTTCTCATCGATAATGGGTCAGCATTGAATGTCTGCCCACTAAGGGTAGCCAACTGTCTGGGGTTGGAGGAAGCATATTTCAGTCCATCAGACTAGATAGTCAAAGCTTATGACAGCACCCGAAGGGAAGTGTTGGGGGTTGCTACATTAAAAGTAGTGATTAGGCCATCCGTGATGGAAGTCCCATTTCAAGTACTTGATGTGCATACCAGTTTCAACCTGCTCTTGGGACGACCATGGATACATCATACCAAGGTAGTGCCCTCTTCTCTGCATCAAAAGGTCAAGTTCCCATATGAGGGTAAAATCATAACTATTCAGAGGGATGACTACAGCAAACTGAAGAAGCCAAAGGGCCAACCTCTCTTTAAGGTCAACCATGAAAATGCAAATATGCCCCTCTCGGGTTTTCAATACAATACAGTGCAGTGCATAGAAGGGAAAATTGGAAACTCTCGAATTCTCTTTGATTTCAGGACAATGCAAATAAACTGCATGGTTCCTTTAATGCTGAAAATATCTTACCTGCTGGGAATGGTTATGGCAAGATCTGAAAGGACATACCTTTCATTACAAGCTTGGGAATGTCCAGTGAATAAGGGGACTTTTGGGCTAGGATATGAGCCCACTAACGAGGACTTCGCTGGAAGGTTCAAAAAGAAGGGTATACAGATGTGGCCTTACTTTTTGACTTTGAATGGACACTTTTACAAACCTGGAGAAATAATTCCTTATTGTGGCTTCCAGGAACCATTCTACTGCCCAACAGCTAAGAAGATGATGCTTGGGCTGGAAATATTTACTGATGTGCTAGACAATAAGCCGAAAGCAATAACCGAGCTGGAGATAGAAGATCTCATGCAGCCTAGTCTCTTTGACGAGGTTGCAGTTATTACTGGTAATGAAAAAAGTCAAGACTTGTTGAGCATAATCAAGCCAATTGAAGGGCCCCTCACCAACTGGTACATCAAGGAGGAACGTGTTGTTGAAGACAATCCCCTTCCCGAGTCAAACCCAGAGTCTGAGTCTAGCATCAAGTCCTGTATTGAGTCTGAGTCTGACATCAAGTCCTGTATTGAGTCTGAGTCTGACCATAAGTCTGAAACCGAGTCAGAGTCTAGTTCTGAGTCTTCTGTGTCGGATTTAGAAAATCCAGATTTTAGATTCGATGTAATTCTTGAGGACGATTATGTCTTTGTCAATAAAAGTTCACAAATTATTGGTTAACCTGCGTGTCAATCTTTCCAAGCATCTCTTAGCAAGAAAGAAATAAAAGAAATCAATGAAATAAAAGATGAAAAAGAGAAAATAATAATTGGTAAAGGAGAAAATGAACATACATACATTGCATCTGACTGTGTGAACAGGAAACAGATCATCAAATGCTTGAAGAAATTCGCCGACTGCTTCATGTGGAAAGCCAGTGACATCATAGGAATTGACCCAGCAATAGCGGTGCACAAGATTCCAGTGTATCTTGAGGCTAAGCCGGTAAAACAGAAGCTGAGGAGGCTAAAAATAGAGTGGTCCTTGAAAATCAAGGAGGAAGTGGTTAAGCAGCTCGAGGACAAGTTCATGAGCCTATTGCCTACCCAACATGGTTAGCAAATATTATGCCAGTGCCGAAGAAAGATGGCAAGGTCAGAATATGTGTGGACTACAGGGATTTAAACAAAGCTTGTCCGAAGGATGACTTCCTTCTGCCACATATTGATCTCCTAGTCGATCGAATGGCTGGACACGAGATGGTCTCCTTGACCGATCTCGCTATTGGATACAATCAAATAATGATGCACCTGCCTGACAAATAAAAGACAGCTTTTATCACAGAGTGGGGAACCTACTGTTATAGGGTCATGCCTTTGGGGCTGAAAAATGCCGGGGCAACCTATCAAAGAATGGCAACGACCATTTTCCACGACATGATTCATAAAGAAGTATAAGTGTATGTGGAAGACATGGTCATTAAATCGAAGACAGTTAAAGAACACACCACAACACTAGAGAAGTTCTTCCTTAGACTTCGCAAGTATAATTTAAAGCTCAACCCGGCAAAATGCCTATTTAGAGCTACATCCGGGGTATTTTTGGGACATATGGTCAGCCAGAAGGGCATAGAGATTGACCATTCGAAAGCCAAAGCCATCTTTGAGTCTTCCGTGTCGGGTTTAGAAAATCCAAAAATTTTCAATTCGATGTAATCTTTCTGGACGATTATGTCCTTTTCAATAAAAATTCATGAATTATTGATTACCCTTTGTATCAATCTTTCCAAAGCATTTCTTAGCAAAAAAAAAAGAGATAAATAAAAAATGAAAAAAAATAATTGGCAAAGAAGAAAATGAACA